>LKNJ01006086.1:0-19336 GCA_002120245.1 Maccullochella peelii | reverse complement strand
GTGTGAATGCTGAATCAGCATTCCCACTAACTAACTATACCGAATCACCATTGCCACTGACCAAATCAGTAGCTTTTAGCGGTGGAGCTCCTCACTGGTGACTGAGAGCACAGTACGTCACTTCTTCATTAAAAGCTTAGAGCTAAAAACTAAAAGACTGCAAAAGCCACAGAAACCATCAGAATCTGATAACTGATGTGCTACAGACTACTTGTGTAGGCTGGTTTTGTACTGAACTGAACGTGAGAGTTTGGACTAGCAACAGACTGGACGCACTATTGAACTGAAGACATTCAGAATCAGTGCTGAACGTCGCAGCCATATAAACGCTGATGCGCTCAGTTACTGTTGTACATACTGGCGTGCATTTGAACAGTGGTGCGACCACTTATTGGAGGAAAAAGAGTAAACAAACTACATAATCAGTGACGAATCTTTAAACTGAACATAATGAAGTGATTTGACTCAGCAAAGTTATTCATGATGTCCACCTCAGTCTCCCTGGCCAGATCACAAATCTGATTGCAATGGTTTTCTCTGGCTACATGTGTAAAAGGGTCTGCATAGTATATAGTGTGTAGTAGTATAGTATAGGGCAGCAATGTGTATCACTGCTTTCTCACCCATGCAGATCACTCAGTGTTTGAACTGATCAGGGATCAGATAAACGCTATAATAGCTCAGTTCTGCATAATCATATGTGTAGAAATGAATGGAGCCGCTTTCTTCCTGTCACTTTAATTAGACACAGAGAATGACAGCTAATTTTCAGTGTCACTTCAGCTGCCGTTCAGCTCACAAGGACACACTGTAGAGGCTATTTCCATTGACTGCATACTGACGTAGATACTGCTGGGAGGAGTAAAAATTACGTATGCGTCTCGGAAAGACCGGCGCAATTACACCTTTTCAATATCTGGTGTCTCAAACCACCTGCAATCAGTTTTCAATTCATCTCTAATGCTTCTTGGACGCATTTACACTTAGGTTTTGTGATATTCGATAGCTATCTGATCCATGAAGTGAAGTGTAAATGGGTAGTAGTAGTAGTACTTATTATTATTATTTCTTATCGTCTGACTGCTCGAGAATGTTGCATCTACACTCAGCAATATTTCCATGTTCCTAGATATCTACAGTTACTTTGGTAAGTACAAGGCTGATAATATTACAGAGTACCTCCTGAGTGAGAGAGTTGATCCTCTGCTGTAGGTTGGTGGTCTCTGATTGGATTACACTGGTATCCTTGATGATGGGCTCACAGGAACAGCACAGTATCCTCTCCTCTCCAAATTCACTGATCATAGGAAACTGGAGGACAGAAGAGGAGAGGAAATTGACTTTCCAGAAAAGAATGCATTCACGCCTTACGAAAGTCTCTATTCTATTCTATCGTATTCTATTTTGTGTGTGTATATGTGTGCGTACTGTGTGTGCATACTGTGTGTGTGTGTGTGTGTGTGCTGCTCTCCACCTTGACCTCGTAGTGTTTGAGCTTCCTCTTGATGCTGCTATTCTCCCTCTCCAGACTGGCCAGCCGGGTCTTGATGTCATGATAGGCGGCCGCCAGGGCCAGTCCTGATGCTGGGTACATGTCCTCTGGCAGCCGATTGGCCGTCCAGCTGATCCCGGAAATGCCCACATCATCTCTCAGCCCCTCTCCTCCTCCCAGCAGCCCCAGCTCTCCTCTGCGGAATAGATCCATCATCAGTTGGCTGTAGAAGAGGGAAAGAAAGAGTTGTAGTTGATGTCTGGGAAATGTAGTGCAGAAAACACAGACTGGACTTTGGGCAGACAGACAGAAAGGCTAGTAGCCATGTCAGCCCAGTAAGTCACTGTGCACTCTCCACCTCACACAGCAGGGGCACTATAATGGCAATAAACCAAGAAGAAGAAACCAAGATGGTGACATGTGCAGATGCGGTGGTCAGTAGCTCCCTCAAACATCGCCACATTTTAGTTTTTATTTGTTATTTTTTCGCCTTTATGACTGAAGCCCATATTATCTATGAAAACACTCAACATCGTAAAAGGAAGCGCAGAGATTCGATTAAGTGCAGCGGACCTTGAGATGATCACTGCTCACAACATCTACCGACCACACAGCCGGACCAAACACCATCGCAAGCACTGCAACCACCCCAGGTAGAGGGGGAAGACAGCCGGGATAAGAGCTAAGCTAACCCAGATTGGACCTAAGGCTGCTGGCTACCCAGTCAACTCCTGGCTAATGTCCGGTCGCAGGAAAATAAAATGTACAAAATAAGACTAACCCAGCAACGGGAAACCCACATCTTTACAGAGACCTCGCTCCACCACAACACCCCGGATCAAGCTATTACACTCAACAGGTGGACCGTGTTCTGCGCAGACAGAACGCAAGATGAAGGAAGGCGGACTCTGTGTTTACATCAATGATGCTTGGTGCTCAAACGTAGTCAAAGTTGATGGACAATGTTCCCCGGATGTCGAATTTGTTAAGATGCAGACCATATTATCTGTCCAGAGAGATCATCAGTGTTTTTGTTGCTGCTGTTTACATTCCCCCAGATGCAAATTCAAAAATGCACTACAGGAACATTGGCATGGGATGTGCATGCCCCAGGATAGGAGGGCTCTGCAGTGGGTTCTTAAAACCACCCAGAACATCATCAGTACTCCTCTACTGAGCATCAGTGATATCAGAGAGGTGAGGTGTCTGTGCAGAGCCCAAAGGATACTAAAAGACAATACCCCCCCCAGCCACAGCCTGTTCACCCTGCTGCCGTCTGACAGAAGTATCCTCTGCCGTACCACCTGACTACAGAGCAGCTTCTTTCCTCTGGCTGTGACAACTCCACCTCATCCTTTGCACTCCATCATAATTAAATGACATGGAACTCTCTTTGCACTACCCTCATTCCCACTATAACCAAGTCTTTCTATTTGCACTATAATTTAAAACACTAATATTACACATAATGTATATATTTTTGTATGTGTATGTATATGTGTATGCATATATGTAACTGTATATCTTCCTTGTAAATATAATTTTGTTCCCTTTTTTCTTCTTTTAATGCTACTTTTATATGGTTTGTTCTATTTTATTGCCTATTTTATTGTTTATATTCTATTCTAATTTAAATATTTTAATATCTATTTATATATTTTCTCTGTGTGTGGCATGGAGGGGGCTAAACCTGCATTTCATTGTTCAATCCTGTATTGTATAATGACAATAAAACTGAACCTGAACCTGAATAAATCTGCCAAGCCCCACGTCCTGGCAGAGGTGACCGTCAGACAGTGTGTGTGTTTTCAAAATGCAGCCAGGAGTCCACTGAGGCCGCCAGCCAAAGTTTTGGTGTTTCCCATCTGCTGCCGTGGAGTACATCCTCTCCCTGCCCCCTGCCTCTCACTGGCGGTTTCCATGGCTACAGCGGAAAACTGATCCCCCACCACAAAAAAAGAAGAGGAAGATCCTCATTTCACAACTACACCTGCAAACAATGGGATGAATAGAATGCTGTCCTAAAACCCAGAAATGAGTTATCATTTTTGCATTTCCAGTTCCCTTGTCTCAAAGGCAATGGGGTTTCTTGAATCGGTGACACCCAGTCCTAATGACTTCATATCATTGTTTCTTACAGTTGAGTAGTGCCAAGGGACCCCAGTCGGCAGTCCTTGTATGTTAAATATGTTGGTAGAATAAGGGTTAAGAGATTTTCATGTTCTGCGACATAAAATATGTCAGTAAATACCCCACTCTTGAATTTTGAAGCCTTTACGTGTCTTAAAAAAGGTGATTGCTAACAAGTGGCTAAATGAGACTCCAGAGGTTGTCGGGGACATTAAACGTCTTCACGCCGAACACTTTTGTAGAAGAGGTTAGCACGCCAAATCAAATTACAAGTTGGAAGCTTAGTGCTGGTGACGTTGAAGTCACGCGACCATGGTGTAGTTGGTTTATAGCCTGACGCTTTTTACTTCTGGAGATTGCATTTACATTTCAAAAGTCCTAAAAGTGGCGTTCATTTGTGAAGATTATCTTGCTGAACAAAACGTGTAAGTATCATAAACATTTGTTTGCCACAGATCTTATTTTCTGCAAGAATCCAAAATCCAATGGAAAAATCCCATTGGCTGTTTGTCGAGAGAACCAGGGCGATGCTAACAGTCAGGCATTCTATTGAAGCTTTTCCTGTATGTACTTTTTAAAATGTATTTAATTATAATAAGGTTGAGTGCAATCTGCTGACAACACAGTGAACTGCCATTACATTAGTCTACGTATGTGTGGGGGTGGAGTGTGGTTCAGAGCTCAGCTGCAGTGGAGATCAGGGGGGCGGGAGTGGCTTGAGGAGCCAGCACCTGCAATCTAGGAGCGCAGGTGGGGCTGATTGTTAATTGGTTCTGCCTGTGCTCTTTTAGTAGCGACCTGAGGAGAGGAGGAGGAAGCCAGACGGAGACAGCAGAGTGAACGAGATGGCAGCTGAAAAGGCTGGAGATCGGTGCGGAGCCAAAGAGCGACCGAAAGTGTGTCTTGTGTGTGTGTCGAGGAAAAATAAAGTGGCTAACTGGAAAGCTCGGTGTTTGCCTCTCCTTATCCACCCAGCAGTGGGACCTGCAGATAGCGACTACGCTACAGTATGTTTTGAGAGTCTAAGTAGGTGCCACCGCGTCTGAATGCTGAGCCAGTGCTAAAATGCATGAAAATGCAGTTCCTGAAAAGGCCACTACGTGCTAGCTCCAAGAAAACTCTGACTGTATTGAAGTAGTAGCCCACTTTTTTTTTTCCACAAACAGGGTTTTAAACAAACCTCTCTAAACAACCAACAAGATGGCAGTGATTCAAGGCTTCCAAATGCCTCTGAAACCTGAACATTGAAGAAGTCACGGATATAGTGTCAGTGTTTTTATATGGTCTATATGGATGAGACAGATGTTTCACTGCTTGGTATGGCACGGCTCGACTCAACTCTTGGAACCGTTCTTTTTTGGTTTTACGTTGGCAAAAGTTGTGGATAGTACCTGGTACTGTTTTTGGTATCACCGCGGCCAAAGTTCCAAGTGTGCTGAGCCAATACTAAAAGGTGGAGTTAAAATACCGCAGACCACTGACTGGTCAGAGAGATTCATCACTAGAATCATCACTTCAAAAAAACTGTCAGCCTGCTAAACCACGGCGTGGTCAATTGATTAAGTGCACATGTTCCTCTGTTTAGTTGCCAAAAGGAGTGTGTCGCATTGACGTCGCTATGACGATCAGCTAAGAATCCCACCTATATTGAGGGGGTACTATCTGCAGTGGAAAACGAAACTGAGAAAAGTACCTGGTACCAAACGCGGGTCGAGTCAAGTCGAGTTGAGCCGAGCCGTACCATGCAGTGGAAATGAGGCTCAAGATTAAAACTACATTTAGACAGTCTTTAGATGCTGAGCCGGGGGAGATCTGAGCAGCAGTTTGATAAGAGCAGGAGGAGCATGCAGCTCTGCAGTACATCAACGTTTCATACATGAACATCTTACACAAGCTTCTCAACAGCCATACCTCTTTCAGCACACACACATATGCATGCGCAAACCCCCATACTACAGTATACAGTCTTTAAAAATCATGTAATGAAGCAGGCAGTGTTGTTCTCACATCACATTTTAACAGAAAAACTTGTGTTGAGACTGTCTTCAGCAGAAAAATGACAGGATGAGACTTAAACTGACCTATATCTGTTTCCCTGACAACGTACCTCTGTTAGCTGTGTAAATAATGACTGTTGTCGCATGACGTTGTAGCACAACAAAACCCCTTAAGCTGTGTTCAGACTGTATGTGAAGTGAATTTTAGAGGCAGTGCGATTGTATATAATGCAAAGACCTGAGTTGACACAAATACATGCAAATTTACCCTGGTGGGTGCAAATTGAGGTGAAGACAGTTAAAAATGTTTCCACTAGAGCGAAAAATTTATGTTTATCCCGGGGCTTTATGACTCCACTGTATGAACATACAGAGACGAGGAAAAGGAGAGGAGTCTGGAGAAATATTACAGAAAGAACTGGAGTTCCTGGTAGGTTAAGAAATGCCTCACATCTGAGCTGACACACCTCAGGCACATATTGTACATGGTTGGTGTGTATGTTGCTAACAAGCTAGAGCTAACAGTCAGTAGGATAAACTGGACACACTGCAAAAACAGTCCAATGATCAAATTCATGTGTAGTCCAGACCTTTAGACTTACTGTCAGATTTTGCGATGCGAAACATGGTAGTGGTTTAAAGTTGAACATTTTTACTTTATGAAAATGGAGATAAATTGGTCTGGAAGCTCTAGTGATTTGCTAAGACGAAGAAAAGGTGGTGTAGTGGTGGGAGAGGAAGTTATCTTTACCAGGTACAGATACATGTTTGGTGAGGATAATTATAGTTTCTTGGATCCCCCTTTTGGATGCCTCTTGCCTCGAAGATCACAAGTACGAAACAAAGTGCTACTTGGCACAAAGTCACATAAATTGTTGTAGAACGTTGTAGGTTGATTATTTACATAATGCTCCTTGCTAGCTTGTGAGCGTTGACAGCAGAGACAAGCAAAAGTGGCAGAGGCAATGTTGTGGGTCTTCACCGTTAGACATTGTCCATTTTGTTGGCGACTGATCTTGCATTCTTAAGAAAAAAAACTAGGGAGAGGAGTTTTGTATGGAGCAACTCTAAGCAGGATTAGTAAACCAGCTCGCCCCCCGTTAAGGATCCACGTTAGTCCTGGTGGTCTGAGAATCTCCTGCGGTATTTGTTTTGAAATAGTGTTCTGTGCAATCCGTACTGATCTGTAAAAGTTCTTGGTGGCTGTATTGAATGCTCCCTTTGTTTCCTTGACTAGCAAGATGATAATAGTCAATATATTGGTCAAGTTGGAAGGCACAGCATGTTTTGTCATTTACTTTTTGGACATGTTGGTGAATTTATACTTAATTAATCTTGATGGGGAAATCTGCCCTGTGCATTTGACACATCCTCCCTGTTTAGGAGCAGCAGCTGCCACCACAGTGCAGTGCTCAAAGGCTAATTCCCGTTCTGAGGCCAGTGACTTGGTTAAGGGCAACAGCATAGTACTGTGGAATAGAATAATAAAATTGATACTATTCTGATCATTTCAGCTGAAGCAACTTACAAATCTAGTCCGGGTCCTCTCTCTCCTTTACTAATACGCTATTATTCCCATGTGCACTGTGTGTGTGTGTGCTGCAGTCGCAAAGAGGGAGAGGGGTCAAAGCACCTCTCTGCAGATAACTCCCACTCTTACAGCCCACAGACTCTGTCTCTCACACACGCACATTCAGCCCACACACTGCTTGCGTCTATTGTCGATCCATCCAGCTCTTCCTCGATATCTCGCTCTCAATTTTCAACTCAATTCACTCAGCTCTATTGACTTTTTTTTTCAGTGCAGGGACACACACACAGTGCCAGCCAAGGGCAGATCAGAGCAGGGCCATATGTCTTCATCACATGGTTGTTTCATTTATTCATTACCCACAACCCCCTGCGGGCAAACACAAAACCCAGTGGACTGCATCATCTTCATTGTGATGGCATCCATGTTGACCACATAGCAATAGCAATAATGCAACCATCAGTGTTTCATTTCATTTACTGTATTTGTTATTTATATTATATTAGATATTTTTTCAACACTCAGAAATTCAACAAAGAAAATACTAAATTTAAGGAGATAAACTTTATAAAACACGAAGAAGTAAACACTGTTGTGTTTAAGGGTCAAATGGAGCAGCGTTAAAACTGTCAAACCACAGAATGATCCAGAAAGGTAGAGCGATGCAAGGAACAGAGAAATAAGAGCTGAACTCTTCAGGAAAATAGCCAAATATAATTTATCTTATCATTTTACGACCACCAGTGGTTCAGTTCTGATTCTGTTTGGCTGTTAGAAGGAATTCTCAGAAACGATTAAATGGATCTCGGTAAAATTTGGGGAATAATTAGTCCCGGGGCCAAAAAGGAACTGATCAGTTTTTGTTGGAGCTTGCAGCCTTAGATTAAGGCCTCAGTATGCTTCAAACAAACTACATCTAAAGCCTAAAGTATCTATTCCTGAATGGCCACACTCTGTTCATATCCTCCTCCGGGCCGCATCCCACTGCCTCCGCAATCTCTGTCCATGAATTCTGATGGCGCTCACTTCCAGACTGTTTGACAATCCATCAAGCACTTTGTTTTAAGCATACTGAGACCTTTAGTCCATGTCCTGATAATTTTACAGTTTATTTTGCGCTGCTTTAGGCTACGCAATATGTGCACAAAACTGACAGCAGACAAAGCTATTGCTGTTGAAACAATGTACCATCACAACTGAATTCAAAGCTGCTAGTAGAGTACCCTCAATAAGCTTCAGTCCGAAATGCTACACTAACATGACCTTCATTTGCACGCAAATTGCACAGGGGAGAAGTTTGCCTTCAACTTAAAATGAGGGTGACAGAAACACAGAGAGATGAGAGAGGGAATTAGAATAAGTGAGGAGGACAGAATATGACATAGAGAGAGAGAGCGATTTTTAATTTTTATTTATTTATTTATTTTTAATTTTTATTATTATTTTAATCTCATTATTACCTGACGCTTTGGCAATATTGTTGTTGTTACATTCATGCCAATAAAGCTAATTGAATTGAATTGAGAGAGAGAGAGAGAGAGAGAGAGAGAAAAAAGAAGGGAAAGAGTGAGGGAGGCACCTTAAAGAAAATTAGGTCTTTAAGAGATCTTTCTGTCTAGTCATGTGGCCTTTTCAACATGTTACACACACACACACACACACAGGATTATAGAGACTGACTGTATTTATTTCTTACTTCCAGATTCAAAAACATTTGAAGTGTGTTAAAACCTGTTCTTAGTGATGCAGGCCTACTATTTGGCATTACACTAGCCCTTTTTAGAAGACTAATGTGACTTTCTTCTTCTAGTGGAACACTAACAGGTCCAGACAAAGTACTGGGTTTCGTGGGGGGATAATAATTCAGGCCGTGAATCTAACGTCAGCCCAGGCCAATCTCCACACATTAATAACAGACCATGTATCTACTGTACGTTTTGTTGAAATATTTTCTCTGTTTACTGTTTAAGCCAGTAACATATTTCTAGTTTTATTGCCATACACAAAAACTGCTTCATAATACATCATCAATACATACAAGTGTCTCAGTTTCAAGAGTTACTCAATTGCACTAAGAGTGTTTGTTTTGTACCCGCCATTTCCTCAGAGCTCTGACTGGACAAATATATTTATATATAAGAGGAGATGTCAGCTTTATCAGCTTTATACTTCATGACTTTTTCTGATTTTACGAGAATTGCTTACAAAAGTGATTTTGAACTGATGCCATGTCTTGTTTAGAAGTTTGCTACAGAAAATGATGCATTACAGTACTGTTGTATTGCTGTAAACAGTACAACTGTATTTCTTTCTTGTGGCAAAGGGAAGGGTTACTTTGGGTTCTACATTAGAATAAAAGAAAAAATATAATAAAAAAATAAAATGTTTACACGTATAGCGGTGGGGTCTGTGAGACAATGATGAAGAAGTAAAGCCAATATCATCAAAACACAAGGGTTAAATTAAATGTGCCCTGTGAACTTTTTCCATCTAGGCTTGTCTATGCAGGAGACGTTTCATACGCGTTTTTTGTTCGCCCGTTTCACGCACGTCTGACGGAATAAATACGCTTATATTTTAATCACTACAGCTGTCTAAAGGGTAGCGTAAGGTTCACGTGTGAGACCCTTGGCCAAATAAAGCACTACTAGTGGTCAAAAACTCCCCAGGGAACCTTTGACTGTGATTGTGTTCAAATAAAAGCTTTTGTTCGCTCTTTATGGCCGCTGTAGTCATAGAACCAGGCATGTAGACACAACATTAAGAATGATGTAGCATTGCTTACATAACCACATTTGTGTTCATGCTGTGGCATTGCTTTCAATTAACTCAATTCACTGCTCCTAAAAGAGGGAGCACAATTACATCACTCAGATTTTTGTCCTTATTTTGCTTTACAGTATGTATTTGTAGTCAGGTCTTGGGTACACACTTTGTAGTGCTGTAGGTCATCCTCTGCCCTCTCCTCCCACACATGTACACACAAATACCAACTTAAAACATGCTCTCCAAACCCCTTTATCTCCCTCTACCTTCTGCAACAAACAGCACTGCTGTTACAGCCAACCACATGTAAAGAAAGCTCTCTGCCACTCTTGGCCCTTTGGACTTCATCCAGCTGACTGAACAGACCACCCACCTCCAGCTAGGTTTAGTTTGTCAGATGGAGAGGAAAGTATAGTGAGGAGAAAAGACAGGTTTCAGTCAGCCTCTTTAAAACCAACCATAATGCAGATGGATTTGGGGGATAAGAGAAAGCCAGAAAGGCTTCAGTTCAGTTGTGCTGTTATGATTCTTTTAGACATCTGACGGAGAGTTGTACAGATGTTGCGGAATTTAATGTCAATTTCAGTTGTAAAGTGATTAAAAAAGCAGTCGTGCAGTGCCTGTGTTCAAACATGTTTGTATTTTTCAAATGCATTTAAAAAGAGTGAGAAAAGACTATTTTTGCACCTAAGCCTGGCAGTAGCATAACAAATCTTCTATTAACATCTTGTGCACATGAAGGTCCCTTGAATTGAGGTCCACTCAACTGGGACATCATATAGTTCATTAACCAAATAACTAGTAGGCTAATTCAGGTAAATTAATCAAAGCAACTAATGTTAACATTAACATGTGACTACTAGCCATTGCTAACAGTTCTACTAGCTACTAGAGTTCTGCAAGGACCTAAAGCGAAGACCTGTAATCTGACCCCATATCAACCTGACTGAACCAGAAACTCAAAGCTACTGTATATATCCGGCCATGGCTATTGCCGGCATAAAAAAAAGAAAAGGATGTTAAATGAGCAAAAGCTACGATTAGCTAGATAACAATGTGACATCTACACACAAAGTCAGTCATCACTAAAAATGGATCAGGGATGAAATGGTCAGTTGTAAGTCAGAAACAGTTCTCAGTTCTGCCAAAAAGAGCTGCTCAATGAGCTATGGCCCTCCAACATGGCTGCCATTGGGGACACGGGTGAGGCAACACCGGCTGAATTGTGCAACATTTAAGAATGGGTTTAAATTAAACGGTTTGACCTCATCCAACACACAGCGTACACACTTGGCAAACTGGCTTGGTCAGCGAAATTGATCAAATCTGTCACAGCCAGTGACTAACAGACAGCCCATTAATCGACCTGTGTGTGTGTGTGTGTGTGTGTGTGTGTGTGTGTGTGTGCGTGCGTGCGTGTGTGTGTGCGTGCGCTAATGCGTCCTGTTCACAAACGCATGAGCAGCGTGGTTAGAAGGTCACCGCACACATGAATCTGTCTGACTCCCAGCTAACAACACAGGAAACAGTGATGTAGACAGAGAGACAGAGAGGAGGCGGAGCAGGTCACTGATGGAGCGACAGGAGGCACGAAGCAGATGGGGATAAAGAAAGCGTATTTGGTCTGCTGTCCATGTGTCAAAGCTAATGCTCTTCTTAATTAAAATCATATCAGATTCAGTCTGGTACTGTGCAATTAGTTTCATTGCATATTTAGTTTATAAATACAACACTGGTGGTCTGTGTCATTGATCTGGAGTGTAAATATTACAGTCCTAGTGTTTAAAACAGAGGTGTTTCCATACTGGGACACATACAATTATTATACTTCATGCGGAACATTCGACAGTTTGGAGTAGACAGACTTACTGGTTCTCTTCTATCGTTCATTTGTGGAGGGTATTCTAACTTTCTGCTTTATTGTTTGGTAGTTCTCACTGTCTGTAGTTAACAAGAACAAACTCAATAAGATTGTTAATATGTCTAGCAAGATTGCGGGTCAACAACAACACAGTGTGACACTGCTATGTGAGTCCCGAGTGGTGGGGAAAGGGTGGGCAACCCTCAGTGCTGTGTCACATCCTCTCTATGGTGAGTATGGGTTGTTACCATCAGGACGGAGGTACAAGGTGCCGTCTTTGCCGACTTCCCGTGCCCAGAGATCCTTTATACCTTCCAGTACGGCTCTGTTAAACAAATGAAGATATGAGGTGTGTGTCGCTTGCATATTGTTGTACTTAATTCTTGATTGTTGGTGATGTTGTTGTGGAGCACTTCGTTATTAAATGTATGTCTTTAATTGTATTTGTCTGACAGTTGCCACAGACACAAAGATAATTTCAGAAAGGATAACAAACAAAAACTAACTACAATTCTTAGTACTTAGGGATTATGTACATCTTTAAAATGAATGATTCTTGTTACAAAATATTTCAGCTCAGCAGCTTCATTTTAACATATACACAATGATATGCTATGGTATGAACCAACTACATGGCCCATGTATAACCTTGCAGGCCTTCCAGTCCTGCAGGAGCTGCAGGACTCCCCCAATCATAGGATTACTGCCTGTGGGCCCCACTTCCTGGTCTGGCTCCAGGATTGAACTCTGAGGAGTGTTTCATAAAGGTTTAGGAAACTGCTCGTTTATGACTTTGAAACACAGATCTGAGACATTAACCACTATTAACCATCTATTCACACTAAATGGACTTCACTTGGACAGCACTTTTCAACCTTAATGGTTCCCAAAGTGCTTTACAGATTGGTCTCATTCACCCATTCATGCACACATTCACCGTAGGTTATTGTTTTTATTTTTGTATTGTGTTCTGAAAGGTAAGGAGAGTTCCGAGCACTGTACCACTGAAAACACTTAGTTTAAACCAATAAGATCACTGTTTGTATTATAACCTTGTGCAGCACGCCTGTTCAAAGTGTGATTGTGAAGGACAGAACCATTTCTATACATTTAATGTTGAAACGATGTTTATGCTAATCGCTAATTGTGTGGTATAGGCGAGCTCGCTTAACTGAGCATTGCTACACAGGGAAAAAGCTGTGTGCTGTGGCTCGCTAATTAGTAACTAGCTTTTGAAAGGCGCAGCTGAAGTTCATTTTATTTCGTGTTTGATTCATGAGTCAATAAGTGCCTTGGAAACTGATTGAGTTTTTGTGTTGTGTTCCGAAAGCGGGAAGTTTGCTCTGCCACAACCACCACACGGAGTCCTGTTCCCTGTCTGTCCTCCTTGCCCTGGTACACTTCACCTAACACAACGCAGAGACCTCGCTGGGGCCGCTTGGAAGATAGGGTTACACGTGTACCGTGTACGCTACATTTGTTGATTTTCACAATATGACTGACTGTTAACCATATGACAGCTAGCTAACATGCTGTATTGTTTAGCATGTGCACCAGCGACTGACTGATTTAACTGCATGCGTGCATTGTGTAAATGGTAAATGGACTTTGCTTATACAGCGCTTTTCAACCTTAACGGTTACCAAAGCGCTTTACAGGTTGGCTTCATTCACACACACATTCACACACCGATGGGGACGGAGGTGCCATGTAAGGTGCTGGCCTCCATTGGGAGCAACTTAGGGTTCAGTGTCTGGCCCAAGGACACTTCGACATGTGGTTAGGAGACGGGGACCTTCTGGGTTTTTCTAACATCATCATGTATTTGTTTCAGAAAATTCGGACGCTTAGCTCTGTGATTAAAACATGAGAGGCTAAAATTGAGGCAAATTGACAGTAGCCTAATTACTGAAGTGCTAGCCCCAGTTTGTGCCTCTCATGTATTAGCGTACACTTAAGTCACAGAGATGACGGCCTCTAAAAGAACCAGTGGATGACCATCTGAATGAAAAAATATTGTGTCCGCTCAATGATAAAAAAGATAATCCATTTCCCAAGTTACGCAGAATCATAACAAAGATGGCAGCCCGCCAGCTATGCTACCTATAATTATATTTATATATAATTTAAAAAAAAAACATTTTTTTTATATAAACTTTTTATCAGTCAGCAGACTGAATATTTTGTTTCCGAAAATACTGTCAGAGAAGTATTGTTAAACCACCTTCTGGGTTTTTCAAACATCTAAAATGATCTTTTAGAGAAGCTGCAGGTCACCTCTGTGATCAGAATGAATGCTAACACATGAAACACAAACTGGGGCGACTGAAACGCACGCTCTCTCTAATCCTGTAGAATGTAGGCCCTTGTGTATGTGTGTATGAAATGGAGGTTACATTTTAGCTGCGTTCCCTCTCACCCCAAGTAACATGACGCACAAACCCCATCATTTCCACATTGCCTAGATGTGTTCCAGACAACCGACAACACCTGAACGCAACATGTGCATCCATGCTCTACATCAGCTTTGTAAAAACCTCGCCACTCAATACAAATGTTCCCCGTCTGTATGTTATAGTCAGACCGAAAATAATCAGAAAGACACTGAAGCCATGGTAGCCTACAAACTGCACATACAATGTTCCCATAGCGCCGCATAGCGCATCTGTGGGACTGAAGTGAGTTTCAATCAACCTTATCGAGCTTGATGATGTTTTTTCCTGTTCCACATTCTCTCAGTAATGTACATGTAGGTGATATCTGTCTTGTATCCTTCTAATATTCATCACAGCGTCACTGCTGAGCCTTTCCCCCGACATCATCCACCGCTGCGCACCCAAAACATCCCAGCCTGACCCGCTTGGAGATACTGAAACCTTGTTTTCACCGGTAAACGAAGCTTTCAAGCGAGACAATCGGAGATACAGGCAGATTTCAGCGGCAGACACAGAATGGGAAGTTGGGGAAAGGACACATCCGACGGTGGAGCTGGCATTACTTACGTCTCTGTAGAAAAGCCATGAAGATGATGGTGCTGATGGTGCTGAGCAGGGTCGACATGACTGGAGTCTGACATCAGCAGTGGATGCTGCCGTGTGTGTGTGTGTGTGTGTGTGCGCGTATACCTGCCCCCTCCCCCCTTTTGTCCATACAACGAGAAGGGGAGGGTGAGAGAATAGATGAAGACTTTCAACAGAGGAAAAGCAGCTCACTTTACTTTTATTTTCTATTTACGGAACCTTCGTTTTAAAGGAGACATATAGCGCAACACTTATATATAGGTTTAAAATTACTAGTCAACGTCGTATTGGTACACATTTCTTCAGGATATATTGCAAAATATAAAATAAATACATATACAGTGGAAAATGGATTTGATTGTAACACTGATCATCTGTATTTTCTCCACTCAGTGTGACAGCTAAAGATTTTATCAATATCCTTTTCTGCACTTAAGGAATTATTAGATCTATATGGATACCTTTCTGGTTACAAAGTATAAATAAATTAATTGTAATACATTTTATATCTTAGCCAGTCTGAAAGAGATAACCTTTTTTGGAATTAAAATAATTTCAGATATAAATAAACTAGCTGCAGCTTTGATATCCAGTCAAGAATCTAATAAGCAATGGTCTAACCTCCCCATCTCCTTAACTGGCTGAATTAATATTATCAAGATGAATATATTGCCTAAATTTCTTTATCTCTTCCAGACTATTCCTCTGCCCCCTCCATCTCATCTCCATCCATCCATTTTCTTCCAAGATGTAAACAAATATCGTTTAAAAGAACTGGGCTCATAAGAGAATACCAGTAGCTGACATTGCAACAGCACATTTGATGAACTTTTACAGGGTCTTGCTCTCCTGATGGCTTAATTTTTTCTGTTGCCATATTGGTTACCATATAGGCCTATATGTTGGTGTTAGCATGTTTCCATCTATCAGATTAGCAAGAACATTTTTGACTGCCTCCATTTGGTTTGCTGTCTCAGTGCTTTTGAATGAGGGAGTTGAATGTCTGTCTGCTCGTCAGCTCTGCTGCTAACTGTGTGAACCTCTCAAACATGAGTCACGTTGGTTGCACTGGCCTACATTTAGCTCTGATCCCCAACAGCACTTCTAACTGAAATAGAACATAGAGTCCATGATTTTTGCTTTATTGGTGTGGAAGCTGATTTATCAACATGAATTAAAACACATATTTTCACCCAACTATGTAAAATAATGTGTATTCTACTGATAGCATAATTTGGAATAATTAGCTTGTCACACAATAATAAGCCCATGTCATGGAAAAACTAACCAAATGAGGCTCCAATGTGTACTCACAGTACAAATATTGTATTAAAACAGGTTTTGAATGGCTACAATCAGACAAGTAGAGTGACTCCTGCGAGCTAGTAAGGCAGTCAACTCGACAGTCAACTCGACCCACCACCACCACCACCACCCCAGCATCCACCTGCTAGGGAGGTTTAAGATATTTGCTCATCACTCCCCAATATCTCTATGTAAACATATCTGTGGGGAGTGATGAGGTCGGAGCCTAGACGCCAAACTCTAACTATGTTCTGCTGCTGTAATAAACATGACTGACTGAACTTAAACACGTATAAAACACAAACCAACACATTCTGACCAGTCACCACGACTTTTCTAACACAAACATGACCAGCTGAGCCCAGCGCGGTGCAGGAGACCTAATCTAATTAGCGCTGCTATGTAAACAGCAGTTGATGCTTGTCAGACTGCTGTATAAGTCTCTAATTTTCTTCCAGCACTGTCAGTCCGTCATGCTGTATCTTAGATTATAAAACTGGTCAGATATTTGCTAAAATGTTGGTGGAAGGTGATCACAAGACAGGTGAAGACACGAAGTTGAAAGACAGAAGAGCATTATATGTCAGTGATTTAAACTCCAAAACAGATGTGATCATAAACAATCTCAGATGCAGAAGCACTCCTGAGCGCAGATCCCTGCACCCAAATCCCTGATGCTTGGACAGCAGGGATTTGGGTGTGTTTTAATCTCTCTCTCTGATATGAAGATTTGACGGACAGCAAATGTTCCGTCAGTGTGTGTACTCATATCTTTGTGTGTGTGTGTTTGGCCTGCAACACGTGCTATCATTGTTCCATTCAGTAGCCTAAGCATTACTGTAGCCTGCATGTCTGTGACTTGTGAATCAAGTATTTTCAAGTCAAGTCACGAGCAATCGGTCCAACTCAAGTTGCAAGTCTTCTTCGATTTTGTCGAGTCGAGTCTAAAGTCATCAGATTTGTGACTCAAGTCCAAGTCATGTGACTCGAGTCCACACCTCTGGTGAGTATATGTATAATCTAAACAAGGACTTTATGTGCTGTGAGAGCACAGGTCAGTAGCATGGCACTGATCCTGACGCTCCATGGTTCTCCACAGGTGATCTTGGGGTTTAAGTTAGTTATAACACATATTAGATATAGAATGACTTCATTAAACAAGTATATGTGGTCAAACTTTAAAGAGTATATTACTGTATCGTTTGGATAACTAGCATGTTAAGTGATAACTAGCATGTAGCTGGGAGGGGCATTTTGACCGGTCAGACACAGGTGTAACTCATAACATCATTAATTGCTGCATTGCATTACAATAATTGCTGGAACAATATGGAAACAAATAATTGCCATAATAATTTGTATCAGCATTTCTGCCTGTATTTGAAGTGGACAGTGTAGAGAGAGACAGGAAACATGAGGAGAGATTTATTTCTTAAATTGTGCTGATGTGCTTTTGGATTTCAGGATTGTGCAGTTAAGTTTTTATTTTGAATGTCTTGTGTTTCTATGTGTTTTCTTTGCCTTCTGACATCTTGGAACCATGTTGGAAATAAGTGTTTTCACTTCAACATGAAGGTCTGATAATCCATAAGTAAAATCAATCAAAGAGGGAGGGGTATGACACACAATAAAAGTTCCTGAAGAGAATCCTTTTTCAGCAGGATATTCTGCCATTGAATCAGGCTTTCACCGTCTGAAGGGACACATCTGCATTTGTAGAACAGCCAATAGGAACGCGCCCTCTCTCTGAAATAACCTATGATTGGCCAAAGTCTCCCGTCACAGGATAGATTTTCTGAATCCTGAAAACAGCCAAGAGGAGGGGCAGAGGTAGAGGTTTTCTCTCAGACCACTTGAATTACAATATGCTGAACGGTTATTACGGAATTTTTGCCCAATGACACCAAAACAATACTGCCTACCCCAACTTTAGGTATTCAGTAATTGAATTTCACAATCAGACATTTAGTTGCTTTGTTTTTATAGTCTTTCTTTGCTTCCATTGAAAAAGCCATCACTTTTTGTTTCTAGTTCCACCTGTGCTTTCCCTGCTCTGACAAGTCAAAATATCTGCTGTGGAAAAGGTCTATGTGGATAACAGCATTTCATTGTCAGAAACATATGAGTAACATGAGTAGAAACATACAGTTCATGTTCTTGAATAATATTTCAATAAAATTCTACAGTTTATTCTTATTTATTCTTACTAGTTCCCCCAGTATTGTTCCAGTATTGTTACCAAGGATTTTTTCAGGTTCCAGGGATCCAAAGGGGGCCAAGACAGAAAAAGTTTCATGAAATATTAGACTAACTGATGAGTGAATTGGTGACACTTTTATAGGTTTTCATGATAAAATTAAAGCTAATGCAATTCTAGTCCCTGTAACTTGATGTCCTTGTGACAGACTTGGGTTTCGTTTGCGTGTTGGAAGCCACGGGTTCTCGTCACCATCGGGCTTCCGGGACTTTAGCCATATTTTTTGACTAGCCCTGAATCTTTCTGACAGAGAATAAAAATCTATAATCATCACGAAATGTCCTCTTGTTGGCTCAGTCAGTCCATCTGCAGCGCTCTTTTGGCAAGTCAATAGTTTAACTGAAGGTGGAAACACTGGAGAGTCCAGATGAACTGAGCAGATCATGCTAGACCTGAATGTGCCAACAATTAGAATCACATAAATCATCTTGTACAAAAAAAGAGACAGTACAAACATACGTAGACAACACACTGTGGATATCCTACAATATCACTTATCACTGAATGAGGTGAAGATGATAAATGATAACGAAGCAACAGATTTGATCAGGGTACGTACAGCTTTTCAAGAAATTTCAAGGTACCTAAACCAAAAAATTCCAGACTCTCGAAGCCTTTATCATCACATCTAAAAATCTAAGTTACTACAAATGCCAGGAGACAACAAACAAATATGGCAAATTGTTTCATTTCAAACCTTAAAAGATTTTAGGTTTACATGAGTGACTGTAGATGAAACACCAGATTATGTTGATATATGTTGAAATAAAGCATTTTTCAAGGAGTATATTCGAATTCAAGTATATTCCTAACCTTGAAAGCACAACGGTTAAAATTAAGCATTTTCCAAACTTTCAAGACTTTCAAGGCTGCATCAAACAGTACAAATCCTGTTTGCCATAGACAAGAACAAGATCGAGAGTGTGGTTAAAACAGTGAGTGGGTTTACGTACACTCTGACAGAAGCCAATCGAATC
>LKNJ01006085.1:0-38401 GCA_002120245.1 Maccullochella peelii | reverse complement strand
TATATGCGCCTTCAAACTGATATCAGCTGCTAAGTTTATCCTTCAATCCATACCTACTAGTTAGAGAGTACTAACCTGACTTATTGCAACCCAACGAAGAAAAGGAAATAAAGGAAAACCTGACCAAATGTTGTCATAATTTTTCTCTGTCTCGCCTGTCACTCACCTGGCAGAAAATGAGCATGTTCCAGATTTTACAGCCTTTTCTGTAGGCAGTAAGCTTCTTCTCGATCTCCTCTGGGTTAGAGGCAATCAGAGAGAGAGGGAGAGAGAGAGAGAGAGAGAACGAGAGGTGTCACTTTTCCCACTTCGCCGTAATGATGAAACACATAAATTGGCTGTCCCTTGACACACACACACACACACACACACACACACACACACACACACGAGTACAAAAACAATGAGTCATCTCAACACTCCAGCAAGCTGAAACTTATTCCACCCTCATCTTTTCCACATTTACACTAGGAGAGTAATTTTCACTTAAGAGCTAACGCTTAAAATAAAAACACACGGCACACTCACCGAGGATGTCATCAAACGTTGCATGTTCATGGTCCTTTAAAAGGAAGATTAAAACAGAATTATTGTTTCATTAAACCCTACTGACGCGAAATTGAATGAAATTGAACGGCCAGCTGATTTTCTACACAGAACGGTAGTTCATTTACAGCCATTAATGCCATTATTCTAAGAGTGCTGGTTTTACTCTTTTACAATTACAGTCCACTAGACTTTTGAAGAGTGACTTACAACATCATACAGCATAATAAACTTAAATTCCTCAATCATCAACATTACATCTCTATTTCCCAGAAAAGTGTTTCCCAACAGGGCCCCTCCAGTGGTTTAAAAGGTTAATCTGAGGGGTCATACAGTGATTAACACTTATGCTACATAATAGTATATCCATTTCTTCAGACATTCCTTTGTTTTAGGGGGCAAAAGCCAACAAGACTAAGAGTCTACAGCCATGTTAGCAGCTGTGTGAGGTTGTACCTAGGTATAGCGGTGCTTTGAGCTAAATGCTAATTTCTTCATTTTATTAATTATACCATTTTCTTTTTAATTATTATTTTATAATCTGACACTTTGGCAATATTGTCTTGTTACATTCATGCCAATAAAGCAATTTGGATCACCAAAGTCATCCTGTGTGGAACATGAATGTGTGTACCGACTTTCATGGCAGATCAACCAATAGTTGTTGAGACATTTCACTCAAAATGTACCTCATGATGGTGCTATAGGAAAAGGGGATTGTCACAGTCATTAGGATTCATCACCCAGGAACCACAAATGTCTGTACAAAATTTCTAGGCAAGTTAAGATATTTCAGTCTGGACCAAAGTGGTGGACTGGTCAACTGACTGCCCAACCAACCATCTGAGAGACCGACATTGCCATCTTTAGCTTGGCTACAAAGGTTGGGAACCACTGCCCTAAAATGATCATTAATTTATATATATATACTGTATTGCTGGATGCATAAATATCAGCTTGTTTTAACCTACAAATAATTCAGAGATGAAAAAATGGATTTGTGTCCATCTTGTGTCCTAAACACAAGTGATTGGGTTTTGGCAATGCTTCAAAGAATGCTGTATCTCACTACAAACCTCCAGTGTTTTGTTCTCTTTCCTGGAAAAAGATACCAGCGAATGTTCCCTTTATGTCTTTATCTGAGCAGCAAAGAACAGGGTGCCACTTAACAGAACATCAAAGCCAGGCTGAAATGAGTCTGTAAATTGCTTAGGAGAGAGATCATTTCAAGTGGATGATTGACAAAGCTCTTCTTCACTCAGACAAAAATGAACCCTGCGTACTTGACTGAACAGATCCATCTTACTTGGCTGCTGCTGGTCTTTGCTTATGATTGTCAGACTGGAAAAAAGGTTTTACCTAAACTATTCAGTGAAATAGGTTCCTGATTAATTTGTGGTAAGAAATAGTCAATGCTGAGGCATGCTACATCATTTAAACAGTCCTCATAGTTTGATGATTGGTCCAACACATAAAGGCTAGTGTCCAGCTCTCCTTGATCTACAATCTCCCCCACCCCCCTTGGGGAATGTGTAGTGGGTAATGGGTTATCTTGGGTAGTACTACTGCACATATGTAAAAAAAAGATTGTGTCTCCAGAGCGAGCTGCGTGAAAGTCTAAGAAACTGCCTCAAGTGATGTGCCTTGCAGGTTGCTTACCAGACCTTTCCAGAACTACTTGAGGATAGCACCTCAAGGCTACATTATCCACTACTAGCATAACACAACTGAATCTGCAACCAAACTGTCAACTGTCGAGTTGCATTGTGGGTAATGTAGGCACCAGGTTTTGGCAAGGAAAAATATGTGGAATAAAGAAATTATATCTCTGGTTCTGCTGCATTGATTTTGATCTGTTTTTTCAACCTGTCCATCGTCAGTCTGACAATGTTATAGTAATGCAATGCTAAATCGGTGGAGTACTTTTTAAAATATCCAGACAGGTGTTGGTGATGGATTGCCATGATATATGGCACAGACATTCATGGCTCCTAGAGGATGAATCCTAATAATGTTGGTGGTCACATGACTTCATCTGACAGAATACTTCTAAAACTATTCAAATTCTCATCAGCCTCAGCTGTACTTCAAGCTGAAGTTGACCAAGTACAGCTCAGACTGATAAAAGTTCAATCAAGTCTGACAATACAGAGCTAAGCCCGGCAGGCTGAGTCTGAGGTGTCCTAAAATGGCCACGCTGTAGGTAACTTGGTCTTTTCTCTGGCGCCACAATGAGGCCGATCTGGTACCTCATGGTAAGGATGTAAGAATAAGCAATGTTGTATCTATTTTTCATCCATTTGAAAATGTTTTATTTCTTTGCAACCAGTGACGGACTTAATAAATCAATACAATGGTGGTGTAAAGCTGTCGATGGCTGCTACTCACATAGAGAATGGGGATGATGGAGGGGTCGTCCCTACGAATGATGTTGGGAACATATTCTGCCTTTGGGACCTTGGAGGATATCAGCTGTGGAAAATAGGAAACATGCAGAGATACCTCAATAGCCTTGGCTGCATAGGGCATGGAGAACTTGATGGATATATTTTGTTTAAGTCCAAAGTCAACTTGAAAATCGATTGCCGGAATCCTCACCATGATTTTAGGTGGGATGAAGTCCTCTCCTTCACAGGCCACTCTCTCCATCTCCCTCTCCTCCTCCCAGTCGGCGTCCTCATCCAGCCCTTCATCTAGTGTCCCTGAGGAGGTCTGAAGCTCGCCACCTGGCACACACACACACACACACACACACAGGAACAAAGGGCGAGATGAAAGGATAACACACAAACAAGATTAGAGAGGAGGGTGCTCCATTTAAAAGCGTTGCACCTGTTATATTATTTTTCCAGCAGAGAGGGGAGGAACGGAGGAGTTAAAATCAGACAGCAGACGACACAAAATGACACAAAAACACTCTCCTTATGCACCAAGCCAGTTGCAGACAGCTACAACACAAAGCATCAGGCAGATGGACAACAGGTTGAAAAATGAGGATGGCTGTCTGGATGGATGGCAACAGCCGAGTACAGATACACAGAGTAGGAGTGGAGATACAGGCAGCACATACTGTAAACAGATAAACTGTAGACACACAATGACAAAAACTACAATAAGAGAGTACATGTGTGTGTCAGAGTGAATCTGTCAATCTATCTGTGTTTATGTATCTCTCTGGGGACAAGTCTAGATGTGCATGTATGTTTGTTTTGTGTGCGTCTGTAGCTTTGATGTGTCTGCGTGCTTGCATGTGTGTGTATAAAGCATGTAGTTGTATTTTCTCCCACATGCAAAAGGGTATGCATGTGTTTCTATAGGCATTTTTGAGCAGTGAGTTGCTGTATTTTGTGTGTAGGAAAAAATGCACTGTCTCTAGAGTCATGTGCTTATGTGTTCATGAGCGCAAGTGTCTTTATATAAGCATGCATGTAAGTACTATGCAGAGTAAGTGTCTGTGTTTTTATCCATTTGCGTGAGTGACTGAGAGAGTGTTGACTCACTGTCTCTGGAGTCATGCAGTGAGTCAGGCTTGACGGGGGTGGGGTCACTCCACGAGCGGCTGAAACTCTTGGCTCGGCGGTCGGCAAAGGCTGATGGAGTTAGGGGGGAAGAGAGTCACTCGCACACACATACACAGTCTCTAGAGGATCATCAACCCCAGAAATCAAGGGTTCTGTCCTGTTGATTCAAGTGTCTGTCAGAAAACTGACCTTAGTGCTTTAAGTTAACATAGAGCTAGTTGGTAATAATAGTTAATTGATTTTCATTGAAATTGTATTGTGTTGAAATGACGATTTTTTTGTCCGAATTATTGATTCCAAGCAAAATGTAATTCAAATCTAACAGAAGTTCTTAAAGAGCAACTCAACACCAGAAAAATATCAAGATTTTGCTGGCCTAACTTCCCACCTTGTTACAATGATGTAGAAGCATACTCTAGGGTGTGTCAGTACATCGTGACATCACTGTTGGGTGTGGTTACAGGTGCAACAGAGCACACTTCTGACTAGAACTGCAACTTACAATTATTTTCTCAATTAATCGATTAAACCTTTGTTAGAAAATGAAGAAAAATGCCCATCACAATTTCCCAAAGCCCAAGATGACGTCTTCATATTCCTTGTTTTGTCCGAGCAACAGTTAAAAAACAAATGATTTCTTATTTACTATCACATAAGACAAAGACAAAGTAGCAGCAAATTCTCACAATTATGAATCTGGAACAAGCGGATGTTTGGCATTTTTTCTTGGAAAATGACTTGAGCGACTAATTGATTTGAAGATTGACAGTTTTTGAACGTTTTTTGACAGAATTCACCAAATAAATTCTATTAATATTATTGATTTAATTCATATCACCAAGCCTCACTCAATAGACTCTTTTGTTTATTTTGGTGTCTATGTTCATATCACTTAAAGACACTAATATGTAGATTTTTTATGTGGTTATAGCATCTTTTAAATTATACTGATGACATACATTTTTGTTTGTAGAAAACTGAACCAATCCCAGTCTCCCGGGTTAGGGTCATAGGGGTTTCCATAGACTGTAACTAGTTCGGCTAACTGTGTTTTGCCAGGCAAGAATTTTTCTTGTTTTTTTTTCTACAAGGTAGGGTTGTAGGAAAACTACATATTTTCTGAATCATTTTCTAGGCTTCTAAACTAAACCCCCTCACACAGTCATTTGGTTGTCAAGATATGACCAACCTGTCCTTTAACCAAATGAGACAAAATCTTCATTTTGAAAAGAGAGGGACTGTCTGCCAAACCTTTGAAGTACTAAAATGGTGGAATATAATGAGAAGAATTACTCCATACATTTTAATCAAAATCAACTCGGGTTTCAGATATACAGCAAACAAACAAAAGTACGGAGTTATACAAATACAGATACAAATTGCTTTGAACTTTCCAGTACACAATCAATATGACAAAAATGACAATTCTTTTTCTAAAGCGAATGTAAGTGCATAGTCACATCTACACACTTCAGTGTAGACTGACCAAATGACCATCAACAAGGATTTTAAGGAATAAGGTTATGATGACATGTCTGATTCTTAAACACACTCTAACACAATATTTCTATAAACATGCACAGTACTGTTGCTCCATGCATAAAGCACAAATAAATTCTGATGAACCTCAGTTCTAATGTTATGATGGTACGCGCTGTGGAGCATGAATGAATGAAAACGTACTGACAGCACATCAGCACACATACATGCATACAGATACAATGAAAGACTTACTCTGGACCTTCATCCTGCGGCTGCCCACCATCCTAAGGTGTTTGCGGAAATTTCTAACATTTTAGGGAAGAGAAGAAAGAGACAGAGACATCAAGAATGAGAAACAGAACAGAGGAACAAAGCCAGAGAATGAAATAATGTATCCAACTTACAAACACAGATGAATAGAAAACACAGACAAAAAGCAATTCTGGATCCTAGTCAGAGCTGTGACAAGAAGATTCCTACCAAAATCAGCTCGGTGTCTCCAGTAGGTGGCTCCGTTTTGTGCACATGCTAACGTGTCAGCATACATTATGCTACAGAGTACCTCAAAGTCCCAATTTGTGTCTCTCATGTATTAAAATAAAGCATAATGTTTTCTGAAAAACAAATACTATGCAATACTGCAATACCCTAATCATCTGGCTGAAAAAAAAAAGTAAACTGCTGCACAATAAAAAAGTTGCAAGTTGCAGTTACTATATTTCCTAATTGCTTAATTTGCATATTGTTATCCAAAATAAACACATTTTAATATCAGTTATATTTGTCTACATGGATTTCACTTTCTATTTTTTCATACACACAATAATAGAAAGTATAATATGTAAAATAACATGTACATATTTTACTTGTGTCGTATAAAACAAGCAAGGAGATATGTAATTTCCGGCTATCTGTATAGAAAACAGGCTTGCAAGTTGGGAAAGGGTTAAAAATCCTTTTTTATTTTGTGCAGCAGGTAGAGTCATTTTTTTTATCCAAGTGTTGTTAAAAAACCTGGGTACAAAGATCGCCAAGTGACTTAAATGTTATATTAATACTACCTCACAAACTACCTCAGTACTTAATGTCACTGAAAGCATTGCTGCACTGACCTGTACTGAGTGGAAGTTCTTAGTCTGGTGCACTCCTCGCCCTATCTTTGATGTAGGATAGAGGCATGGCTTTGAGACAGGAGTTGATGTACGTCTTCTGAATAAACTGTGTGAACTCGTTGTGACCAAGCTAATGAGCTTGCTAACTGACAGCTTGCAAACTTGCTAGCTCGGGGAGCTACTGGGACCATGAGTGTTACTGACTGGTGCTAGAATGTTCCCGGCTGGCTTGTGCGTTAGCCGCCTTTCGCAAGGACGCACGGATTAACTTTGCTGTGCCACTTTCTGGTATTACTGGGACTTAAAACTTTAGAATTTTAAAAACTCTAGGTAACTATTTGTGTTGTATTTTCTGAGTAATGCCATATACTTATATGTATACTGCGTGCTAACATAGCATTCAAAGATCTGGTGGTTTTGGTACCAACCAAAGCCAGTGTAGTGCTTTAAATGATGAGTGTTTGAAGTTGCTCAGACATGTCATATCAAACTTTTTATAAACCTCTGCAAGAGACTAAGAAGAAATCTTAAAAAGTACGAACTGTTTTTCAACTCATTTAAACAGCTATTGAAGACAGACTATCAAATACATGTTCCATCTTCAATATTGGAAACCTCAGACTGAATTCTTTCTCTCCCTGCACAGCTGGGTGCCTGCCTGGCATTACTTCCGCACAGGCTTGTACCCCTGATCACAAACAAACGCCTGGATTTTATTTTTTTCAACAAAGGCATTGTATGATTCATGAGGATTCTTACCACCGGAGAAAAGGAGTGGGACAGTTAGAGAATAAGAAAAGAGAAACAGGAGAGGAAACGGAATAGAGAAACAGCTCTAAGTGATAGCAAGTGGAACAATGTGCGGCCTACATCACAGCTTTTTATTATTCATCAAGGCTTGTCTGACTGCGACGGTTCAGTGTAGTGCAAGGGGGCCTTGCACTCACTTACATTTTTTGTCACTTATCCCTGAATTTGTCACTCTTTAAGTTAAGCTAACTACAGAAAGTACACACAGCCTCAGCTGGAGTATTGCAAAATTAATGGTGCTCAAATGAATAGTTAATTAAAGGTTAAAAGTGAAGATCAGTTTACTCATAATTGGGAACACTAATGAGCCTGTGAAAACAATTGTATAATCGCTTTTGTGGCTCTGGAAGGACCTTCTAAAGTCAGAGAAAATAACCCCAGTGATGTCATCAGGGGTTATCTCAGCACAGTGTTGCCATCTCACGTATCTGGCGTGAGACACACGCTTTCACCTTCAGTCTCACGCTCTCACGCTGCCCAAACTATTCTCACGCCAAAACACTGCGACAGCAGCAGAGATGAACAGGCGAACGGACGTACTGTTGGTTTCATACTGTAACCCCCATTCTATGAGTATGGGCTCTTAAAGTACTCTGTTTGGTGCGCGATGCTTATCCAGTGTTGATTGGACAGCTGTTCTGGCAGAAAACCCTGCACCAAGGCATTCAAGCAAGCCAGTGAGTGTTCATGTATATATTTGGCTGAGTGAATGTGTTCATGTATTATGCGTTTGGAGTAGGATGCGTGTACGTATGCGGGATTAAGCCTATGGATCATGGCATCAAAATCTCACTCCAGCCAGGTATCCAAAGTTGGCAAACCTGTCTCAGCATGGGCTTGGAGTCTACACATCTTTAATGGAAAGCCTCTGTTACAAACTGGGAGCATGGAGTTTGAATGACATGGTTTTTTACCGGGCAGGGAGGGTCTAACAAAGAGATGCTATTAAGTTGACTACGGGAAATTTAGGATTCAGCTGTTTCGGAGATTGACTTTATTGAAGCGCAATCACTGGAACTTTCATACATTAATTGTCTTGAGTCACAACAGTCCTGTAAACTGCAAAGTAAATAGTTGCACTATATGCTAACCAGTGACAGTTAACGTGTCTCTCGTGACTCTAGGTGGCTAGCTGACTCTGGCTCCGTTAGACAAGATCTAACAGTCACATCTGCAAGAGGAAGAGACTGAAAAAACTACACGCAGATTTGTACTCTCGGTTTGTGTTTGAAGTGAAGCCATAGATTCTGCTTTGTTTAGTCTGTCTGTGCTATATAGTTTTATAGCTAAGGTTAGCTAGCCAGCTGTCTGCTAAACTCAGGCCAATGTCAAAAAACACAAACAGAAAGAACAGATGAATCAGTGTGCTGACTTTTGTGCAGACACTGATTATTAAACTGGATTTCGGTGCTCGATTTAGTTGAAACTTCTGGTACTGACAGTCCACAGCTGTGTGGGACCATCTGTATTTTTAGAATATACAAAATGATGACAGCCTTGAAGGTGGTGAAAGTATTTTTGCACCTAAAGACATTTAAATCCTGTTTTAGTCTGCATTTTGGGCTGTATCGCCCAGAACTACCTTCAGTGGATTGCTGGTAGGTAAAGGACAGACAAGAAATCAATGACAATCTTGCTAGTCCACAAACCATTATATTCATTCATCCGGTAAAAATACTAAACATTTGAAATGCTATTCTAATGTTGTAGGAAACATTCTCCTTGTTATGAAGGTTATATTGGACCCAATTAAACATGACTTGTTGATTTTACAGGCTAATAATGTAGTGATGTGAAACAAAGCTTTGTGAAACTGTGATAAGGTTTGTGACAACCCCACTACTCATTATTTTTAAGACCCACCTCTGTAGTCAGTTATTGCTAGCTTGTTTGTGCCACTCGATAACACTGAACATCCCCGTCAAACTAAAGGCCTTAGTGTCTAAAAAGCCAATATCAAGCTGATATATTAGTGTAACCCTAACCAAACGGCAGCAAGGTTCATCAAAGTGCCACAGAAAAATGCAAAGCACGCACCCTCCCTTTTATTCGGGGTTGGGGCTCAAGATATTTTGTATCCAGAGTGCAGTTTCAAGGCATTCCAAAGAACAATGTTGACATGTCAGTGGTGATAGCAGGTGTCGTGAAGGCAGAGCCTAAAATAGAGGGATGAGTCAGAGGAGAGGGGGATCCATCATCCGACAGCCAACGTTATATTTTCATACTGAGTGACAGCTTTTAAAATCACTAACACCCGCGCATCAAGACTACAGAGTCAAATTCATGTCGGTGTGTGCATGAATACTGTGACCTTTCCAAATGCTTTGCAAAAAAAATTCTTAATTCTTTATTCAAACATACATAATTCGATTTGTGAAACTAACCGAGATGTAGCTTTCTATTAAAAGCATTGCATTGTGAAAGTATGTGACATAGCCCTGTACACACACACACACACACACACACACACAAAGAAAAATAATTATCTGTTTGAAGAATTTGCAATACACACACACACACACACACACACACACACACACACACACTTAAACAACGAATGGCATGTCTCAGCCTTGGTGAATGTGAGGTCTATTGCCAAATATTGATCGATTTGTTTACTTTGAGTGCCAGCCACAGAGCAGTGAGCTTCAGTGTTCAGTGAGGAACACTGATTAAACCTGCAGCCTACAGCCTCGAGAATTCACAGCACACACACACCAGAAGGATAATGTAGCAAGGTATGTGATGGCCCTATAACAGCAGTTGAGGACAGGAGTGCAAGGAATGTTTCGTTTCCTGTGTAAAAGCATAGTAACTATTCACCAATATGTGGTAGCAGTAGAACAGGAAGAGTCAGCAGGGTATGGAGGCAAAGACAAATGCAATTTGTTGCGTTGTGTGTATGACTATTTGTGTCACAAGTCAGTGTATCAAACTGTAAACACAAAAGGAGTCAATCTCGGAACTCATCGTCTATCAGCCTCTGGGGGCAACGGCCAATGTTTCGGGGCTTCCGGTGTAGTCCGCGGATATCCGGGCCAAGACTTCCTCTTCCGTGCACTGGTCATTTTTTACAGTCCCATTAGCAATCTCAAAACCCATCAAGTATCATCAGACAACGATTTGAATGCAGATATATTCAGAAAAAGTTAATAAAAAGCTAATCTCTAGGGTTCCGAGATTGATAAAAAGCTAAAGTGTCGTCAGGACATAGTCGATGTGTTCCAAGATTGCATTTTGGCCAATGCATTGCGCCTCTTTTGCTCACACGGACTGTTTACCTGTATACAACCAAAGCCCGCTCAAATGTGATTGGTCAATACTACTCGGACTACAAACGAAAACCAGAACGCTTCAGATACCAAAATCTTGTCCCTTGCCTACCGATTCTGCATTCAAATACAGATATCTGTTGATAGAGATTAGTAATAGAGATGACAGAGGACAAGATGAAAGAAAATCATCCTTTAAAAATCTGCCTTTAATATCATTTCACTTACTGTTAATGAAATTTATTAAGAGAATTGCAGAATGTGTCATCACGTGATCCGCATTACTCAGCAGTTTTCATGACATTATTAACAAGATAGATTTCACATTTTAGTGGTATTTTTTAGTGATAATTGTTTATGTTGTTCATCTTGTCTCTTGTGGTTAAATGTAAAACTGGGTGACTGGCTGTTTACACCTGATAACTATAAGGTAGCAACAGAATGCAAGAATTATTAAGGTACACAATAAAAATAGCATCTGGTTAATTTGTAGATGTTTATAACGTTAACAGGGTATCCGTTTCACTGAATTCAGTTTCCTCAAAAAAGGCCTTAGATTTTATTAAAAAGTCATGTTTAATTTACAAAAGTCTTAAATATTTTATCTTGCCTGCTGTAGGCAGTAATCTTAGTTTTTGTACCTGATTGCTGGCTGTCAGGAGGCTGTTCCATCCCTTTATGTGGAGTTTCAGTCAGCACCATCAGACCTGTAGCAAGCTATGACACTACTGCTAGCTCCAGTAGCTAGGAAGCTAAAGTGGTGTTAATTTTAGCCAGAACTAAAATTAACTTTAAAAAATTTGTCTTATTTTGGTAATCCATTTATCCATCTTATGTCGCTTACTGGGTCCAGGTTGCATTCATTTAATTATATCATTAGGAAATATGTACTGCTGGGAAGCACTGAAAACATTTGATATAATAATAGATAAATCTAGGTCATATGGTCCCGCTTCTGGTTTTCCATCATACTTTCATTCATTAGACTTCAACAACAGCTCACTGTCTTCATCATGTGGCCTAGCAACTGAGCGATCTATCCAATGGCAAAGACTTTGAAATGTGATTGAGAGATCTGGAAAAAAGCTTGTAAGCGGATTTAGAATTATGATTATTGGTGGAATTACCTGTACCGTAGCACACAGGATAAAGTCACCATAATGTACATTTTTGCAGCCCTCATTTCATCAGCCATATGAGACTTGTCAAGAAGGGTATTTCTTTGCTGTGCAGTAGGGGAACTGTAACAGGGACGGTTTAGCACCACACAGGACAGAACAGGACAGCCAGGACACGGTACCTCTCCATCATGGTGGCTGCCTCCTGCTCTCTTTTCCGCCTCTTTCTTTCAGCAATGCCTCGGAAAGCCCTGCCAGGACGTCAAAGCGTTAAGTGATTTTGTGGGGAAATAAAGTTTTATGTTTTCGCTGCGCCTGACCTAACACCAAAGAATTTTTGTCAGAACCCAAACTGACCCAATGGGTAAATAATCATTATAAAACTTATCCGATTTAATTCAGAAATTGTTTAAACCGCACTCCTAATACTTTTTGTTTTGAGCTATAATTAGGCCTGACTGAAATACCATTAAGTTGAGAGAACTTAACCAGATGTAAGCCCTTTGGGTGTAGTTGGGTTCGGGCATAAATGTAAAGTTCCAGTCAGGGTGGGATGGGGCAACAATTAAGGGGTTTAAGGTGAGGGGTTTTAAGTCCATAAGGGTTAGTGAGGAGGTTGGTTAGCTTTGCTGAGTGGTTAGAGTTAGCAGCACAGGCACGTTTTATCCACCAGAAGAAGAAGACATTGCGGATATTCTCACGTAGTACACACACACACACACACACACACACACACACTAGGACCACAATGTAAGATAGGGATCTACAAGAAGAGACACCGAGGAGTAACCAGGAAACTGCCTATCCAATGAGAGTTAACTATATTGTTAAGTCACCAGCATTAACCAACCAATTCCTACGACTAATGACTGACACATTCTTTGAGTCTTTTTCATTTAAATTTGATTTTAAAATGAATTTGAAAGCATTCTTTTTTGTGTGTGCCTGTCTTGATGTCTATTATTTTTCATTCTGCCAGTATGTAAGTTGGTTGGCGTGGGTGAGCCTTTCCCAAAGGGGACAGTAATGGTTCTGACAGGATGTCAGACATAATGAGAATCATCAGTGACAACGTGTGTCAGAAATGAAGTCATGTCCTGCACTCTGGTTTTGACAGACAGCTGATGAGCTCTGGGACGACAAACAATGGGCTGAAGTCACTGGTGTCTGTACAGTGCTTATTATCCAAAAGCTTGCATAGTTCTGCGTCTGCACTGCTATCACGTCATTTTTTCCCCTCATGAGCTCACTCACTTTCTGTTCCCTGTCCCTGAAAAAGATGAACATGTTGACTCTTCCTTCAGCCTGTCACTCTCTCCACCATCTGCCATCACCAGAAACTCTGAAAGCTGAGAGCCCTCTTCCTCTTTTGTGCTTTTGAAGCAATCCAGCAGATTTCCCGCCAAATTCAACCAAGTGGTTAGAAATGTAATGATGTCATAGTGTAGGCTAGTAAACCTTTGGCATAACACTGTTTGTTTATGGCGATTATACAGTATGTCTCAGATTTCCTGTGGGAATGCTTTTGTGATATTAACCTGCAATATGCTCAGTGGGTTTTTACATACTTCCATCAGCCACAGGCTGTATCATTTTTTATACAGAACCAGGTTATACATTTAAATTAAATCATGAAATTCACCAAAATTAGAGAACCTGACAACGGCAACGGCAAGTTGTAGCTACAGATATACTGGCTTAGTGCCTAGTCCACTTATGGTTATAATTACAAACTGCTGTTAAGTATTGTCTCATATCTGACTAATAACCACTAACTAGTGATACTGCTGTCAGCTTTTTCTATGTAGAGACAGACTGACCACTCTGTTGTCTTTGATCTACAAAACCATACAGCCCCTCTCTGCCTTTCAAAGATTTGAAATGATACAGAGTGGTGCTTCTTCTTTTTTTTGAAGAAACCATCTTTGGCTGAGCGTAATTTGTACAGACATTGGCATGCAGAGAACTTAATTAACCAGAAAACAGCCAAGAGTTTTGACTAATGAATTAATTAATGTGACTCCTCTCTTTTATAATGCTAAATGCAGAACTAATGCTAGATATATGAATACATATTACATGTCCTATTCATCAGCTTGATCTGTGTCTCTCTTTACATTTAACCACCATGAAAATGGCTTTGCCGGAAGCAATGCTTTGCTTTGACCAATATGCTTTTCATGCGTATATAGTATTAAGTCATCACTGTTGCAATTTGTTGTTGTGTAACATATTAAAGAACACTTAAATTCAGCAACTGTCACTATTCAGACGAGGTACACCAATACTTCCATACTTTAACTTGATAACCTGTTTGTGCAAGTCGTGAACGTACAATATTCCTGTGCATCAGTGAATTCAGTATTGCTGATTCTCATTTCATTCCTACTGTACAGTACCTTCCCTGCACTTCAGCTGACTACTGACTGAATCTATACCTTCAAACACCCAGTCCATCAGACACTGAGGTTGAGGGGGTTAAGGACACACGACTGAATAGCACAAAGCCACATGAGGAAAAGGCATTTCAAGACATGTTACCTAACTGACAAGAGTGAGAAAAAGGAAGAGCAACGAGGAAGAACAGTGGGGGCGGTTGAAAGAGTTACTCACGATATTCTACAGTCGTGGTTTGGAAAGCCGCCACATAGAGAGGAGAGGAAGAAGAAGAGAGGACAAAATGAAAGAGAAGTTAGCAACAGCTCCTGCCAAATACTCCACACACACATCAGAGACTGCTTTATGTTGCAGTTCTCACTTTCAGGTGAGGATACAATAAGCAAAAAAAAAAAAAACTCACCTGGAGTGGAAAAGTCCTGAATATAACCTCAAAATATCAGTGAGAGAGGACAGAATCTTTGTACAGGACCGATGATGATAAATGTTTGAATTCAGGTTAAGGCCCATAGACAAGTAGTTTGATCAATTCTACAGTAAATGTGTAATTAGTCAAACTGCAACAACCCCATCACTGATTGGCCAGTCATTTTAATCAAAGGCCAGTGTCAGGCCCATTTATCAGTCTGACCCTAATAGGGACACGGGCAGATGGAAAAAGGGAGGCGAGAAGCTGACATATGGAGTGAGAAGAGGGAGCGTGGGTGAGATGAGGGGAAAGATCATGGTGGGTGAGCTTTGTCTGTTTGAGGGTCATAATTATAAGATCTGGGTGATAGGTGATGATTAACTCCTCACAGTGGAGTGGAGGGCACGTGTGTGTCTTGGTGTATGCATGTGAACTGTCTAGACCAAAATCTGGTCAATTCCAAGATTTTAGACAGGTTGTTGACAAGTTGATATTTTATTTGGATCTTTAAATAGCAGCATATTAATTCCAAGTAAAGATCTGGTCACACCAGCATTTAAATCAATTAAATCGCCATGATTAGTGGATTTGATCATGGGGGGGGGGCATCAAAGTGAACTCTGACACATGAACTTGGCCATTGAACAATATCAAGCCATCTTGACAGAGCTGACCAGAACTTGTTAGCTGTGTCACCTTTGACTTTTATTTAAACTATATCTTGATTTGTGATTCTTTTAAATGAAAATGACAACGGATTAATCGCAGACCTCTTTCATAAAGTCCCCATTATAAAAATTACCATAAATTTCCATGTAATTTCCATTATAATGTGCTAAAATCAGGATTTTTATTTCAAGTTTAGGTTGCATGTTTTCTGCCAATTTGAAATAAAGTGAAAAGTCCATTTAACATTCAATTTTTTATTTTAATTTTTATTAAATGTATTTGTTTAGTAATACCTTATACTTAACCAAATGGAAAATTACATTTCAATACCTAAATACCTAAAAGGTGAACAGCAGAAGTGGACAACTATGACTGGCCAATACTTTATTATAACAAGTTGTATTGGCTTCATATATTGGTGAAACCAACAAGTGAAAAATGTGTGAAAGCTCATTAAGATTTTGTAGTAGAACACTACATTTGAGCTGCAAGTGTTGGAAGGAACAGGCTGAGCCATATCCTGCCAACATGGTGGTAGTGCAGTAAGACACTGTGATGTGCAGAGTGGGAGTGAAGGCGGATTTCCATGCCGTACTCACGCCTGCATGGTGGTGGTGGCTGTCTGAAAGCTGAACATATTCTCTTTGGGGAACCAGCTATTAGGATTGTCCTCTGCAAACAGAGAAAAGAAAAGGAAGGCGTGGTGTTAGCGAGCAGAACATTCAAACACGGGCCTTACAATTAGCGGAGGAGGCTAGTGAATGCATGATGCCAAGAAAGTGTGAAGTGAAACATCTGAGGGTGAATGGGGTGAAATACACCTTGTTTTACTGTTTTATTCACTTAAAATGTAAGGTGTATTTAGGTATCGTAAATATTTTTAACACCTGTTACAAATTATAGGTGAACACCACAAAGCTGTTGACATGACAGATGTATATATCTACAATTCCCTTCCCTCTTCCATATCAATATAAGCCCCACCCATCTTCCCATCCATCTTTCTTTACCCCTGTCATCAGTAGATGCTCTGTCCTCGCTGTACATCCTCTCCAGTTTCTTGCGGTGCTTCCCTCCATCTCGTGGTGAAGTATCCAGGTCCAGGGAGCGCTGGCTTTGACACGGAGCCCGAATGCAGGCCACGCAGTCTGGGGTGTAGTCGTCCCGCGACCCCCCTCTCCTCATCCCCCAGTCCCGGATGTTGCTGGCACTCCCCGAGCTCTGCAGCGGCTGCGATGATGATGGCAGGCCTCCGTGATGCTGCTGGGCATGGTGATGGTTGCTGCGGTGATGGCTACTGCGGTGATGGCTACCACGGGCGGCTGTGGCAGACGGCTGGCTGGTGCAGGACTGGTTGTGGTTGGCAGAGGCAGGGGCCTGGGAAAGGGGCTGCTCCCTGGTGCCCTTCAGCACCTCCAGCTCCAGGCTCTCCTCGCTGCCACGGCCCCCCAGGGTCATCCCTCCTTCCCTGGTGATTGTGTACACTCTGGCCGGCTTCACCACCACGCTCCCCTCTAGGCCTCTGGCACCTGGTGGGTCCTCTGTGGAGAGGCTGCGCTCAACAGAGAGTCGACGTTTGGAGGGTCCTAAAGTCGCTTGAGCCTGGAGGTTGTTGACCTGAGGCTGAGACTGTGGATGACCACTGGGATTGGATTGGCTGGATTGGTTGGGGTTAGCTATGGGCAAACAGCGGCTCTGTGGTGGCAGATTGTTGTTATGCAAGCGGCTGACGTCTGGAGAGTCGCAGTCCGGGCCAGGGAAGGTGTCAGACAAGAGATGATCTGGAGAAAGAGGGAAAGAAAGAGAAGAGAAGTAAGAAGAAAACAAACATGTTGTCTCTAATTTGCTTTTGTAAATGAGTACAAAGATAAATACCTAAAATGTAAATGAACAGAGAGACTGTTGCGCTTTGGGATTTGTAGCTTTGGCAACAGAGTGGTAAACATTAGTGAGCCAGAAAAGCTCTCGGGAGGACAAGAAGGGAAAGGTGGTTGAGTGATAGAAAAGAGCAAGGAGAGGAATGATAAAAAATGTGGAAATGGATGAGCTGGTACAGTACACAAGGGGCTTTGGCAGAAACAAAAGCCCCGTCGTCCTGGAGGGTCATGGACGATAAAGGCTCCTACAGAGTACACAGCTGCAGTGCTGCAGGCGTGTAACTGTTAGCTCATGGGAATGGGCTGAGTTTTTTCATGCTATCTGTGCTGTGGAAAAGTTCACAACATGCTTGTTGCAGAGTGATATTGATATATACTGAGCAGAAAGCTACCATTGTCCTCTGTTTACATCACCTAACAAGGCTGAAAATTGTTTTTTTTAACTTTTCAACACTGATTTGTTTCAGTGACATTTTATTTTGTTTCATTGCAGGTCTACTCTTTTGGGTAGGGTTGTTTTTTAAGGTCACACCAGAAAGTGGAACAGCAAAGTTCATCCGCGTGTCCTTGCAAAATAGGCTGTGCTAGAAGCTTTGTAACATAGTGACAACTTGCAGGGCTAGTTATGTTAGACTTGTGGTTTTGGTTTTCCTTGCTGATGTTCAGTGTCGGGTGCTACATAATGATTTTATTTCCACAGTGTGCGTGTCACCTACCTGCTCCGTTGCGGTTCTCTGGATTGGTATTGGACAGGTATTCTCCAAATGCTCTGGCTGCTCTGTGGAGACACAACAAGTGCAGCCGTTAACCCAGAGCCCTACTGCACAACTGCTACTGTCAGACACAGAGAAGGGTTCACAGGATTCTCTCCACATAAAGAGTCTGTCGGAGCTTTTTATCTGCGAGGCCTCTTCATGGGTGCCCGTCGTTACATGTAGTCAAGTGGACTACACCACCACAGCAGTCTGTAAGAGGCCATTTTATTGTTAGTGTCCTGAATCTATACTGTGTAACAGCCGTCTCTCACCAGGGTAACAGTGTGTTCTTACATAGTGACTGGAGGACTGGGAAACAGCTTGGAAGCCACAGCTTGCCTCCCCTGCACGGCTGATAGGCCCCATAGGGGACTGTGACATTGCATATGCAATGAAGCCAGGAAACAAATGCAGGCACATATACATGTTATGAGAGCGCACATGTTGGCAGGAACAGTGAGGAACTGGCATGTTGTGCAGAATATCTATGTGGAAGACTGTCTCTAGCATATAAAACATAATGTCCTGTCTTACATGTAATTCTCCTCAGATAATTCTCTCAGCACTGCTGCTTATCCCCAGATTTCTGAAACACAAAAATGACTCTTTTTGGACTAAAACACAAGGGATTGCGAATAAATTATTTTTAATAAAGCACCAGAAGCATTTTCAGCATTGGTGGACACAAAATGCCATGTACTGCACTTCTACAGGTCTGTATCCTGTAGTGCTAAAAGCACCCTAGAGCTTTGCGTAAAAAAGCAAGAGCAGATAAATGTACCAGCTCTGACAGGGGGACCAGCCTGGAATAACTGTGATTAGCTCATGAAAAATAGTTCAAGCTTTGTGCTTCTAAAGCCACAAGGCCTTCAGGTCTCGCTCTATTTGAAAAAACACCAACTTCAGCACATAATGGGGCCAATCAGCACTATTGTAACCTTTATATTATATAAAGCATGCTGTCTATCTGTAGCACCTATTGTACAGTGGGTTCTTCTGATGTGAGAACGAATGCAAAATGAAATGAATACAATCATCAATACAAAAGTTGAACTGAAATTGAAATTCATTTTTGCCAATAAATCTAGCAGCTTTTTGGGCAGACCTTTCTTCTGTCTTGAGTTGAGATTTCTCAGTGTTCAGTTGACCAATCAGCATCCGTGAGGAGTCCGGGGAACTCCTTCTCCTTTGTTTTTGTTCTAAATGGTTTAACTTGACTATTTAAGAACAGGACCCTGAGAGAACAGGACCCTGAGGGTCGTTTATTAGTCATGCAGGTGACACACACACGCGTAGGGGGTGGCAACGTTAATTGAAACACACACACACACACACATGCAGGAGCGTCCACTGATGAAACTTAATCTCTGCCTTTTCCCATCCATGCCCTCCTTCCTCCGGGGACAGCCTGGAGCAGTGGTCGGCCTTCAGCAGCGACCGGGGACCAAGTCCAAGTGCTCATGCCCTGTCTTGGTCAGGGACAGGCCACAGAGAGCATCTGTTGCTGCATGTTTTTGTGTTGGGTTTTTTATGGAGGAAACCCATGTGAGCACNGGAGATAGCCCACCTGAGCTTGAGAACCTTGGGGACAAACCCCCAAGATCCAACAGTCCCTATGTGGGAATCAAACCCACGACCTTCTTGCTGTGAGGCAGCAGTGCTAAGCACCATGCCACCGTGCCACAGTTGTATGTTTTCACAAAATTCAGAGTTTAAGAGAGTGAGTTTTTTTTTCCAGTGTCTGAATCCTCTCTATTCATGGAACTTCGGTTCCACAGTTAATGTAACTGCCCACGTAGTTTTTGAAATTAGAGGTTGATTTAAATGCATATGGATGAGATGATATCAGGTTGAAAACAGTAAGTTAAATTTAGATAACTTTTTAAATTTTCATTTAAAAAATGTTTTAAATTATGTAATTGATATGCAAATTAGTGCATGACATAATCTAGCGACATCTATGACTTTGTGCGCAGGCTTTGCTACTTATAGTTGGCTGCTTCACTTCCAACAGTCACACAGTTAACCAGCTGAGTGGTGGATGTCTCTATGTTACTCCGTGACTCCGTACATTACTCTGTGTCATAATTCAAATCACACGGTAACATACAGAGTACTGAGGTTACAGGACTACTTGCAGTAGTACTTTACAGTCTGGTCATTTGTTGTCACCACATCTGGACCCATGAAATAGAGAAAACAGGCTACGGCGTGCTCCGAAAATCTAAAATGGTTTTATCCTCTTTTGAAAAGTGGCAAATTACTCATAACAGCCACAATATCATTATATGGTAGTTTTTATTACCTTACACAAAAGTTTAATTTATCTTTGAATAATATCCTGCTATAAGTAGCTGACACATATTCTTCTTTTTCTTCTTTGTTCAGTGTAACTGGCACAAGATAAGTAAAATCAGTAGTTGTACTATAGTGTGTAATAGATTGTTTTATAGCCAGATACAGATTTCTGCTGCTGAAACACCCACATACTTACAATACACGTCATAAAAGATATAGGCCGCACACATACCTATAGCGAGACAGTGAAGCCTATAACCACTCTCCTCCCACTCACTCCGACCTTGCATTCCTGCCATCTGCACACACACATACACAGACAGACTCCCACATCATCAGAGTGTGCATGTGGAGCAGCACGCAGAAAAATAAATAGGCTACACACATGCACAACACGCTTTCTACATGCACACATGGCTAAGTCTTAGGGGGGCTGCAGTGGAATGAAATTGCTGTATTGTTGCTGTAGCCTATATGCCTGCCTGCTATGACACTCTAAGTAATTAAATAGGAGGCGGCACGTGCAGCAGCAGCGCTCCCCGTGAAAACTCCCCTTCCAGCCTGGTTGATGGGAGAGGAGGAGGAGGGACGGCACAGGGAAGAAAATGTAATCATTTCTGATGTATCTGGTTGACTCTCTGCGCTACTTCCAATTAATATTCCGTATGCTACAGCGAGAGAAAAAGGAACAAAACACGTTGCGGTTTGCAGAGGACAAAGCGCTGCAGTATCCCAAGTGAACACGGACTGAACTTGTATAGGTAGAGCTTAAGGAAAAAGTCTTATGACTGCACTGCTGCTTTAAACTACTGTTTAAAACAATGAATTGTGCTCCATGGTTGTACATTACGTGAGACTAAACTCTTCATATGCATTAAATAAAACTTTAATTTTAATTTTGTTAGGTTTTATTAGCAACTTGCTAATGACTTGCTTGTCATTAACTTTGACAGCAGTTGATGAATGTTGTTAAATAGTTCTAAATAATATAAATGGTAACAAAAAATGGTATAAATGGTAAATGGTAATATTGAATTATCACCCAGCCCTCATATAAAGTACTGTAATGTATGTAATGCCCCATTCCAAAGCTCAGGTTCTAGAGGCTTGGTGACTACTCACTGGGCTAGTTGGTGAACAGTTGTAGCTGGCGCGCTAACAGCTAACACACAAGCCAGCCGGGAACATGTTAGCGCTAGTCTGTCACAACAGCTCTACAATTCTCTTTTTTCTCTGTGCTGTGCCATTTATTCCTCCCTTCTGTCTGTTGTTGTACACTATTGTTCAATAAAACTTATTGAAGGGGGAAAATAAAGCTCTCTGAGCATTTTAGCAAGCTTGTTAGTTTGTTAGCTCAGCTCAGTTAATAACAGGACAATAAGTTCAGTTGTATTTGTAGCATTAATTCCTGTCTCATAACTGTGTGTAAACCATTTCTCTTTTGTGAAGCAATTTATACTCAGACGAAGGAGGTCCAATACAAGTGAATGGTGCTTCACAGCTAATAAGCTATGATAGCTTCCTCCATTTTGGCCTCTTTGGCTCTATGATCTTTCAAAGGTCAAATGGCTCCCCTAAAACAACTCACAGATGCTAACCTCACCTTAAAGCTGCTCTTATCAATAATTTTCTATCAACAATGGAGCAAAGGACTGTGTAATGTGAAGGAAGTTGATCGTAGTGACAGTCCACAGCTCATTTTGTTTGGTTTTACTGCTCTCATCAGCATCGTTTTTGGATGCAGCAGGCCACTGTTTTCAGTAAAGAACGCTGTACACTCCCTGCTGATATGTTGGCGATATCAACTTTAAAAGGTGATAATATGTGAAGGTTGTGTTTAAGGCTTGTTGCACTGCCCATCAAAAATCCATAAATGCAGGTTTAAACAAATAAACACTTAAATGTGCACTCCTTGATTTTGTCCCCCCAAATTTTCCAAAATCAAACCGTTCATAATCAGCATCAACTGTGAGCTGGGAAACAATTTGGGAGCGCTGTAGGCTGTTTTCACAGCGGACATTTGGACTCATAACAGAAATAGCACAGGTGGAACTAATAACCATTGATGATGGCTCTGTTCTATTTAAGTGTCCCAGTAAGTCGTGCCAGTGCACAATACCAGGGCCCTGGAACTGGAGCAGCTAGTTGGAATGAAGCCATCGTTCATCATATTAGTTAAATGTGTGTCCTGCTATGAAATGCCTGAAAAAAAGGTTTAGATGGTGCTACAAAAAAATCAGGAATTGTACCTTTGACTATATCATTTTTTGACCCTGAACTCATTTTAGTGTAAACTTTTATACAATTTATATTAAAAATTTCAACCTAACTTCTTAAATTTGAGAAAACCAACACAATAAAATAAAATAAAAATCTGCAGTGTAGAGAACTTCACCTTTTCCACCTATGTGATGAGATTCAGTTCTCACAAGGATAGGAGCAAAGTTACACACACAAACCCACACACACACATATTCATTCTCCCTCTGGCTCTCCAGGACTTTCTCCACAGCCACAGCAAAGACTCGACATGCTCCTCAGGCCAAAGTGGTTAACTGATAAGCTTTATCACGGCACTTGACTCAGTTTTTAAATGCATTCATTTATTTTTTGACCCTGAAGACTCTGAAACACAAAACATACAACACTTGAGTTTTAACACATTAATTATACATCACAGTTGGACTCTGCTGAGCACCATGCCTTGTCTTGCCATGGCCCCAGAGTGCGCCAGCAGCTTTGCTCTGCTTTTGGAGTTTTATCCTACTGCATGTTTTCAGCCATGTGACATGAGGAAGGGGAGGAGGGAGAAGAAGAAACATGGTGACAAGAGGGTTTATAAGACCAAAATAGAAAGTAAGGAGGGAGTGGGAAGCAGGATGAAGAAGGGCGGCATAATAAGTAAGGAAGGAGTATGAAATAAGGAGTGGAGGGGGGACAGAGAGAAGACATACGTTCTAGATGATATTACGGTCTTATGAGCTGGTCATATGCCAGACTTCTCCTCCTTCCTTCTCTCTGTGTGAAGGAGTGGGGTGACTGTATATATGAGGCACATAGGGATGGTGCCGTGAATAGATGCCTGGGGACACATTCACGTCTAATGGCACAGTGGTGAAAGCCATAGAGCTGGAGGAGCAAACAGAAGAGCCCCAGTAGAACGGATACAAGAATAAAGGTGTTCTCTGCTCTCCCTCAGTTTTGAGTGGTTTTGCTTTCGTCCGTCTGTCTTGGGAGTGTGTTTTCTGTAACACTGAAAGGACCTTTATAGTTAAAGTCCCTGTGGTCTTACAGTGATGTTGACTCTCTTATGACTTCTTTAAGGTCAAGGCCTGGTCACACCAGCATTCAAAACAGCTAAATTCCCCAAAGCAGTCACTGCAATTAGGGGATTTGCTCATGGGGGAAAGTAAAAAATGTTTTGAGTTAATTCAACTTTATGGAACTTTGACCCGCAAATTTGTGCTGTTGAATAAAGCTTATCGTAGCTTATTAGCTGTGTTACACCATCCACTTTTAATTAACCTCCTCTGTCGGAGTATAAACTATTCCACAAAAGAGGAATGGTTTGCAGACATTTATCAGACAGGAGTCGATGGTACACATATGTCTTTTGAATAAACCGTGTTATGTTATTGTCTCGTTAGCTACTGAGCTAAGCTAATTAGCTAACAAGTTTGACCGTCAGAATGCTAGTTAGCTTGGAGAGCTTTATTCTCCCTCTTCAATAACATTTTATCGAACAAAGTGGTGTACAAGATGCAAGCTCGGAGTAAACAGGAGGGAAGTCAGAAAATAGAGAGAAGCTCTAGAAGAGTTTTTGAGTGAGTGACTAGCACTTGCCCGGTAGCATGTTAGCGGTTACAGCAGTTCATCAACTAGCCCAGCAAGTAGTCACTACCAATCTTCAAGAACCAAATAGCCTGTCTGGCACAAAAGGTGTGCAGATGAATTTTGCTGTACTACTTTCTGGTGTGACCAAGCTTTTACAGGCTTTTTTCTTCTTGACATTCTCTACCTCTTTTGCTCTTTCTACTTACCCTTGCCTCTCCCTTTTTCCTCTCCATCCTCTGTGTTTTCGGCCTCTCTGTTTTCGGTTAATAGTCCTTATTGCCCCATTTCAGTTTGATCGTAAGAAGGCAAGTATCATGATTCACGCAATTCATTCCCTGTATAGTGAGTCCACCTCATTTGTTTAGGAAGCAGTATTCCAGCATTTATTATAGTCCTACCAAACTACAATGGAGATGGTAGAACATTGGCACAGAAAGTTAGCTAGTTGCTAACTTTGTCTGTCTGCTGTTTGGTGCTAGGCTGCTATTGCACAGCTGCTTGCTGCTGCTGGAGACAAAGCTGATGAGAGCGGTGAGAGTGAACCAAAACAAAAAAAGTTGGCGGCTGTAAAACCAAAACAATGAGCTAAAAGATGTTAAAACGCTCTGTAGAGCTGACGGGAAATGCAATTCTCTGTGGGTTTGCCGCTATAGGTTACCCCTTTCACATTACATGTAGTCATCTAACCCCTTGTTAATATAAACATTTTGATTAGTGCAGCCTTACTTCAACGAGCAATGGCCTGAGACAATGTACATCATTCTGTTGGGTGAGCAGATCAATGTTCTGACGGGTGATAGGGTGGGCACAATGCTATAGGCACAATGCTATAGGCATGCTGCTTAAGGTGTGTATAGTGGTGTTTGCCTCTGTGTAATGTTGCTGTCGAGGCCATAAAGTGCGCAAACAATGCACGTTCATTTGCAATTCATGTTGTTAATGCTGTTCACATCCATTCTGTTTTAACGTTTTATTATTGCGTATATAGCACTTCAAACTACATTTCTATTAAATTTAGCACTTAACCTCCATATGTGTGATGTACTGTGGTTCTTGCACATACGTTTTAAGGAACAAGAATCAGGGCCTTTCACCCACCCTGCGGCTGTTCTGTGTTCATTCCACTAAAACCTCTGGGCACAGCTGCCTTTGAATAAAGAACTACTTTATTCAGTAGGTGAATACGTAACCTAAATGTGAAAAGAAAACTAAATTTGGATAGGCTCCAGTCCCCCCGCGACCCACTGAGGATAATCGGTATAGATAATGGATGGTTTTTCAGACTGCTTTTTGGAGCTACATTTAGGCAGAAACATCAATCATACCAGAAGTAGATGACACTGATGGGCTGATATTCAATAAAAAGACAATATCTGCCCAAATGTATCGTCTAAGCCTTATAGTGGTGTAACTGATACAGCAGCTATTTTTCTTAAAAGTGAGGCTGTGTCATCATATAGTCTGTGACTGTACTGTCTTTCACACATGCACTGCAACCCCGAACTTATCTAGACATTACCCAGAGGAGCTGTATGTGAGAACACAAATGTCCGAATCAGTTGGACTGGACATTAAACAGACTTTACCCTGCCAGCACCCTAGCACAAAGTCTGTGTAATGTGTAATTGAGCCCATGTGTGAAAAGAGAAGGTCATCGTCTGGAGAATTCACAACGAACATGTGGGCGTGTTGATGACATTTCTGTCATACAACTGGCGCGAAACCAGAAGAACATAAACATCCAGAAGTGTCAGTTACATGAAGATGCTAACGAAAATGTCTGCTAACTGGAGAGACGAGGAGATTAGGGGACTTCTGTCGGTAAGGGCAGGCGCCTAAAATAGTCAAACAAATTCAGGGAACAGGAAAAGACTCGGTTGATAACGACCAAATTACAAACCGGCTACGTGACTGCTATGTAATCTGAGGCCAAGGCACAGATCAGCAACAAGCTAAAAGCACAAAAAAATGCAGTACCATCAGGTCGTTGACCACAATAGCCGGAGTGGAAATGACAGCAAAACCTGGTGTTATTTTAGCTTGTGGAAGGCTATATGGGGTTCGAGCCACTTGACGAACCCTGTGACTTTGGTTGGGAACATGGAGACGGCCTCCACCTCAAGAAGCCCAGAGACGCTTTCTACCTCAAGTTTCCCCCGAGACACCATCTTTCAGCCTCTTACACCGACATTGAAGAACAGACTCCAGTCCATGAAACTCATGTGTCGATCAACGATTCGGTTTTAAGTACAGGTACGATTATATTTCACCTTTACTGCTCGTATCTATTCGTCTAGCCTAGCTCCTTGTATGATACAGGGCACTACAAAAGTAATGGATAATGGCTAACATTGCTAGCTGGCATTGTGTAACTACTCTTAAACTACATCCTTCTAATGTCGTTCTAGTTCCTGTTGTTAGAGTCATCGTGTCGTTCTCCACCAAACACGAAGAGGAGGAAGAGGAACCATATACTCCTGGAAAAGCTATCTGCTGAGATGAGGGACCTGTTCAGTGAGATGGCCAAGGACTTCAACGAGAGAGAATGGCTTCGGTTGTTGGAGCAGCGGGAGTACGAGGTGTGGGTAAGGAGAGAGGTGCGGGTGGAGAAGGCGCAGGAGATGGCCGTTCTTCAAGACACAACTTCTCTACTCCGACAAACGGTCCAGCGGATGCCTGCAACACAGCCTCAATACCCTCATTCAGCACACACCTGCTGGACCCATGCTACCCTTGCGACCAGAGGCAGGGCCCTACTTTCACTGACCTCTGAAAGACGCCTTCCCAGTTGCACTATTTTTCATATACACTATTCACAGAAAAGCAATGTTGGCCATCCTTTTGATGGTCTGTTCCATTCTATACTGTTTGTTAAACCAGTTGCACTATTTGTGTGTAATTTATTTTAAAAACTTCTTACTATTACTGTATACACTGTTTTCTAGGTATATTGTTATTGTGTATATTTTGCATATATCCTTTTTAATGGTCGGTTCAATTTTACACCGTTTGGGTGTTGTTTACAAACCAGTTGCACTATACAGTCTATTATATATTGTTCTTATCTAAGTATATTTCATTTTTGTATTTATCTAGACCACAAATGAACTGGTATTTGTGGCTAATCAGTATTTGCTATGTTTCACTGTGACAGGATGTAAGATGAGTGCAGCCTCCACAACCAGCTCCAGCTGACAGAGGAGCTTTGTTAAAGTTTTGACCACACTGTGCCCTCCATGTTCCCTCCGCTTGCTGGGAGGTGATCAGTGATACAGATCATAATTAGTCAGATCAATGAGTGGACTGCCGGCCATCTTACTGCTCACCTACCTGCTATCTATCATTATCATTATCATTATCATATCTCGATCATTAACAGGGAATCGTAGCCTCATACCAGTAGACATGTTATTAAAGTTAACTGACGCTGCCGTCTGGACTGTTGATGAACATAAGTAATGTAAAGAGGTAAGGAGAAATCAGTAAAGCTGAGTACAGGAGTAGGACAGGAGAGGAAAAGGAAAGGGTGGACAGAAGGTTAATAAAGGATTAAAAACATTGAGGGGAGAGTGGGATAAAGTGTAACATATGAAGAATCTATAATTGCAGATTATTTGCAGCTTCAGTAACTGCTTCTGTGTAAGACATCCAGGTCTCCTGAAACTTCTTCACTCACAAGTTAACCAGCTTCCACATTTCCATCACACTGATTGTGAATATTTTTACAAAGTGGTTTTCTTTATTTTTGGACTACTTGTTGTAAGGTTTGAAAATGTATACACAGCATTCTGTTATATGATTTTGTGGTGTCTTGTAAGGCTATGCAGGCATTGTATGCATGATGCAATAATAAATATGTAATTCACTCATTGGTTTATAATTTTTGGTTGAGTAACTGATTCACTAAAGGAAAGCAAAGGAAAGGACAAGCAGCAACACCAATTCTGTGTCCTACTTAAGATTTATGTAAACAGCACCAGTCTGGCCTGTGTCCATTGTTATCACTTTGTGACAGCATCCACCATATCACTGCCTCTCTTTCTGCACAACACACACTGGCTACTAAAAGGCTGATGGCTTCATTAAGAGACGCTTCCTCCGCTACACTCCACTGACAACAAAGGCCATGAGTCAGGCAATTGCCCATATCTCCCAAGAGGCTGTAAGTGGATTCATTAATAGGCGGTGGAGGGCAAAAAAACACATGTTAAAGGGGACGTGACGAATAAATGACACGAAAATGCAAAATACTCGCCTGCGAAACTTTCGCATCAAAACTATTCATACTGGCAGCAATGCAAATTTACAATAGATAGATTCATCTATCATTGTTCAGAAAAAAAAAAAAACACGACACTGAAATACGACACTTTAGCACTCACATAAAGCCTGTGTGTGCTCCAATATGTATGCTCCAGAGTCTTCTGTTACTTAGGGTAAAAAGCTACACAAAGTGCCTCCTGTATTTGATTAATTCAATGAAAATTAAAGAGCGTAATATTCATGTTCTGTGTGAAAGTACTCATGACAAAAACAGTTTGATAAAATATATTGACGTGCAAATGAATCACCCAGTGTGTAAAGGCCTTAAGTATCTCATCTAAAAAGACAAGAGGCAGGATACTTGCTCATGCCGGAGCAGCCTCAGGTTCAGATAGGGTGAGACCCTTCTGTTGGTCTGCTGACATATTGGACTGATATTGGCTTTTATTAAAGGGACACTAGATAAGAGGTTTATTGCCCTTTAGCACTAAATGACCATAATATATTTCTCTGGAGGGTGGGCCGGGTTATGAGTTTCAAAACTCACTTTCCATCCCATTCTCCCAAACCTCGTCACCAACTGTAGTTTCAAGACACTCCCAAAAGCCCTGAACAGAACACACTCATACACACACACACACACACACACACACACAGAAACCTTTTGTTTGACCTCTGCTCTATGGAATTGACTACTATCTTGAAAATGTGACTATTAGGATTCAGGATTAGGACAGGTTAGTATGAAAATGAGCGGGGTTAAATATTATTCGATGTCAGATGTTTGACCAGCCAAATCAATTCAATTCTTTACTTCTACAATATCTGCGCATGGCAACTGCACAATATGGCTAAGGTCAGGCAACTAAAAGACTGGGTTGAGGTTAGGGGCAGACAGTGAATAATAATTGCAAATGTTTGATGGGATACAATAAAAATTGAACATCCTACTCGCCCTCAGCCTCCATGTCCTCACTGGGAATTCACATCAGATCCGACACATAAGCAGCATGTAAGCCCTACTGAAATGTTGATCCTTTCAATTCACACCCACTCCGACACCCATTGCAGCATCACTGACCTCGGAAAGAACTGTCCTGTCAACAGGACAGGAATAGCAGGCAGACAAACTCGCCTTCTCCAGGCTGAGTAAAACCAGAAGTTTACTAGACAAAAGTAGAAGGCTCCATGAGAACTATACAACAAGAAAACTGCATTGTTTTTACTTATTGATTCATTATTTTATTCACCCGCCCACCAAAGCTACTTATAGTGAAACCAGAAAAACAGGACACCCTGGGGGTCTGGGGGTTAGGGCCATGATCTGCAACATCCCCTGTTCGTGTCCAGCTTGTGATCTTTGCTGCATGTTGCTTTCGATCTCGAATAAAGGCATTAAAACTTTTGAAGAACTGTGTGATTTGAACAGCTGCTTATGGAGATTACACTACACTAAGCACAGCAGAGAAAAATAAATCAGGCATTCAACCCTGAGAACACTGTCCCTACTGTCAAGCACGATGGTGGTGGTATCATGCTGTGGGGCTGTCAGTGGAACTGGTACACTGCAGAAAGTTCTTCAGGACAACGTCAAACCAGGAGCTGGACAGTTCAATATTGGACGCATGTTTGTGTTCCAACAGGACAATTACCCTAAATACGCATTCAAAGTGCCACGATGAGGTCATTTTCCACTGGTTGTTAATTTGCCAGCAGGGGAAGCTGCTTTTTTCCCACCAGACAAGATGACTCTTGAGCATAGGTGGAATCTCCGCCACTACCTTTTCAGGAGCAGTTGGTGTGGCTGTGGCTGTGGCAGCACCTGCTTTTCTTTTTAATAAACTCGTTAAGTTGCTTTTTGTTTTGGGGGCAGAGGCTCTCACCTCCTCTTCATCTCACAACATCTCAAGCTTCATATTTCTCGTTCAAAAATGATATGAATGTAATAGTGTATGGCGAACACAATGTATATCCGGTAATACTGACTAACGCGGCAAGCCTAGCCAAAACCTAATCAAAGCAACTAAGATCATCTATCAGCACTGTCGGTGTAAAAATATTTGGCCTTCAAAGCCTCATACATAGTTTTCCACCAGTTATTCTGGCAGGTTTATGTTTTAGAGAGGGGACCCAGATGTTTTACAGCTAATAGCCACACTGGACCGTGGCCGGAGCTAATCTGTGCAGTGATGAGGACAGGCTCTCTGCTGGTCACACAGTCTTGTGGGAAAGAGGCCATGAAATCACATTTTCACCAAAGTGGAAACTATTAACGTCTGAAAACTCTTGTGCTGTGCCATTGCTTTCAGACGGGACTCAAACATTCATGATATATGAAAGGCGACGTTGGCTCTAAAGTGCTCGTAATCTTTCCTACTGAGTGGCTGATCAAAGCAGACGGCCTGGTTCTGGTGTGCTGTTCTACAAAGATTTGTCATAAACAGGACAGGGAGGCAGTTTGGGCCATCGTCACTGCAGGCGCAGTGCACAAAAGAAAACTAATTTAACTAACTTCCCCTAAAAAATGAGACATTAAACACACAATTAAGTGCACAGTAAAAGACAAAGAGACCCTGCAAGCTTGTAAGACTTTCATCAACCTTTTTAACCTTTTCCATCTTTCTTTGAAGAGAATGTATTTCAAATTGGCCCATTTTTAAATGCAGATTTGTTTTGGCATCGTCCTTCTTCTCATCCCATTTCTATGTACTGAGACACTCCCCCCTCATTCTCCTGATCAACCCCAGCTCTGCCAACAAGATGCCAGCCAGGCAGCCAAAACAAACATCATAAATAATGGAAACTAGTTGGATGGCCTGACTCTACTGAAAATAATTAATAATATGTATTTTCAGGTTAATGACAACATTCAGCCAGAGAGCAATAATGTAGGACGCATGACAGCAAGGTTGGCCTGATCCACACCTGATTCCTCTCACATGTGCCAATTTCTGAACACTGGATGACAACACAACATCCAATGTTGTCCTGAATATCTTGATGAATACCCTGAAATCCTGCGAGGTGTTGTCTGTAAACTCTTCACAGCACACTCATGCCTGCCAGTCTGACTGGTGTGTGATTCAATCTATCAAAGCAAAAGGGAAGGCAGAGGCAAACAATCAAACAAGGCCAACTTTCTCAGGAGAGAGAGCTCCCCGCTGTTAAGGAGGGCGTTTAAATTGCACTCGTGGCCCGATTAAGTTTTCATCTGGACAAACAAGATTAAAAAGCAGCGTGTAGGTCGAATGTAGTTCAGAATTTATATTTTAGGATTCATGGAAATTATGATTTGAAAAGTTAATTTATGATTTCATATGTTCTACAAGCCGAAATTCAGAAGAAAATAAGCGTACTGAGCTTTCTTTCATACTGCATACGATTATTTTCACGCTAGGTTTGGTTTGCATCTCACTGGTTTGCATCGTGGCAAGTTACTGTGTTTGTGCAGACAAATTCAGCCTGTCAGGACACTGAGTCCAAGTTTTCTATTCCTAAAAGGAATGATGCTAGCTTTCGTGCCTGGGTGCATTTTGTGCAGTGAAGAGATGGGCATTTTGCAACACAGCGTTACATGTTGTTAGCTAACGCTGGCCCAGATCTCCACTGGTTCTCCTCTTACCCCAGTTTCTTGCCTGTTCTTGGCCCCTTGGAGGCCCAGAAGGCTCACAATTATATGGCTGTGGTTCGTCAAGTCATATGAATGTATTTTCTATCTCATCTGTGTCAAAAGTAGCACTGGGATTCATTTTTCTGACTGTAAGACTTGATCTAGATGGGCCGCTCTCTCCTTTGTCACGTCATGGACACAGATATCACTCTAGTGTAAATACATATTTTTGGAAAACCCAGTTTCTAAATCATTTTTTCCACAAACTAACTCACTTTGGATGCAAAACTAAAATTTGCTCTTTAATTTAACTGAAGCGCTTGTCAGAATGTCAAACAAACCTGACCTATGCATTCCCAGTCAACCTGCAGCTACATTACCAAGTGCTTAAGTACGGATCTCTGCAGCGACACTTTAAGGGACAGCTGTGTGAGGTACAGGGTCAAAAGGATAGTGCTGGGAGAAGAGGATCCTATTAAACACGCTTACTTCCAGTATAATCCCTCCACTGCATTGCTATTCACACTCATCAAAAGACAAAGACGTGGGATTGGATTTGTTAGAGAGAGGGGTAACAGCTTTGCCCCGCGCATTCACTGCACAACAGATAAATTCAGATCATCCGGCACGATCGAGACACCACTAATCCCGGCTCGGCTCAGACAGAGCGCCTGGGATTTGGGGGGGGGGGGGTGTGTGCTATTGTTCGCTGAGAGCCATTAAACTCCTCATCAACTGGAGTGCGGCCCACAATCACAGATAAAGCGTGAAGTATACATACGAGCACAGCCGTACAGAACACATACGTGTCTCAGATGCCGGCTGCGATGGGCACGATTCATGGAGAGTTAAGCGTGAGGTGTGAAAAAGCAAGGGAGGCGGGGAGGGAGGCGATGAACAGATAAACAGCAAAAGGAAGACAGAGACAAATGGAGCTGGAGAATGTGTGCATAAGGGAGTGTGGTGGTGACTGTAAGTAGATGGAAAGGTCATATGTTGTGTGCTCCAGCATATGTGCGTTTGTTTTCCTGCAGAGCGGCTGTGTATAGGATCATGCATTTAAGGTAGAAAGGAGGTGTATGCACACAGGACCGAGAGCAGAATCTGTCTGCGTTCTGGCTTCTGAGGTCAGCAAGTGGGCGACAGAGACCGCATCTCCTACCACAGAACATTAGTCATCCCGTAGCCTTCGGACTGATCTGACACCCATGACACAAAGACCTTTTGTGGCATGACTCATACATTCAGAGCTACATGTCATTCGAATTCGTCGCAACTCCTGTGAGTCCAGCTGGAAGTTTGTGGATGGTCATGTCACTAAAGCAAAGCAAATGCACACTCTGGCTGCATATATACAGCACGAAACAAAAGGTCTTTTCCTGACATCATAGTTGATACAGTTGAGAGCATTTCGAATGTATAATCATTATGCGTAGGTCATTATGTGCAAAAGCTAGGCCAAATGAAGTCAAATATGATGGAATGACATTTTGACACAAGCCCAGGTTTTTTAATGGTGTGAAATCTACAACTAATGGATTGTGTGAAACAGCCAGAAACCAGTTTGACCTAATTATAAGTTCTGTTTTGCTAGGGCTGCAACTAATGACTATTTTCACTATGAATGAATCTGCAGATATTGTTCTCGATTAATGAAATCAATCACTAGTTTGGTCTGTATTACAGATAGCAATGTAAACGTAGAATGTAAATAGTTAAAAAGGCGTCGTCTTCAAATGTCTCGTTTTGTCTGACCAACACAAGGATATGAAACAGAGAAAAGCAGACAAACAAATGGTTTTCATAATTACATATGCCACTGTGCACAGTATTTTAAAAGTATAATCATTATGTTAAGGCCAATATGTAGAGAAATGTATGGGTTAGGGTTAAGGGTTCATCCACATTTTGATGAAATGAAACTTGTAAATGTTCAATAATGACTCTAAAATCAGTGCATTGTGTAAAATAGTCAGAAACCAGTTTTATGCAATTATAAGTTATTTTTACAATTCAAATTCATACATTACATGTGGAATACTGATATATAATGTGTGTGTGTGTGTGTATGTATACACAAGACTTACTATCCCTCATTGAAGTGCACAGGCACCAAAAAGGTTGTGAAAACCTTATGGAGAGGTTTGCTTTAAGACAAATGAAACATGTAGCCTACCAAACCGGCTGCAACGTGAGGAAGATCTTTTGTATATTCAGGGAAGATTAATTCATTTTATTCAAAGTTTACTAAAAAGAATCTAGGCTAGTGACAGAAAACAAGTCAAGCATTTAGAGTAAAAGCGAGGAGCCAAAATGAAACTTGAAAAGGAGCTACGCGACCTGGACTCTCCACAGAGAGCTAAACTAATGGAGGAATCACGAACAGGACCAGAGGAGCAGTTAGCCTACTCCATGTGGGAATATTACCTTAATCAGAATGCATTATTTGGAATTTGTCTAAAAGTCATCTTTTTGGTAGTTTTAAGGCAGCAGACTCCGCTGCGCTCAGAGCGCTCCGACCCCAGCTCCGGCCACATGCCCCGGACACACTCACCGAACTTTTGCGGCCACGGAAGATATCGCATCACTCCTCAGATTCTTCCTTTTGGACACCGCAGTTCCCATGCTGAAGTGGAAACGACTCAGGAGAGAAAACGCAGACCATTCCACAAACTGATCGGCGACGGAAACAAACAAGAGAGAAAAACACCACGCGGGGAAATAAAAACCATCCGTCGGCCTATCCAACGAGTCACTACTATAATTATTTCATATTTGTCATTATCATTTCTTAGGATTAAACAAAATGAATGTTCCAGAAAGATGCAGCCTGAGCGTGGAGCGCAGCAGCGCTGCTGGATGATAAACGGAGTGCACTGTTCTGCGCTCTGCTCTGCTCTCCTCATCCAACTGAAGCTGCCAGGAAGGAAACTGAGACCATAAAAGGAAGGCCGGCCCTCCTGCCTCCTGCACGGCCTGCACAGGTGCGGGGTGGGCAATAGCAGGAGTTCTATGCAGGTTCATTATATGGGTGTATATTGGATACTAGGAGGTGTGGACACTTGAGTCCATGAGTAATCTTACAGCTTATTATTAGCTATTAGGCAAAACAAAGCCTGTCATTCATTTAGGTGCTGTGGGCCTAGTAAATATATGTAACATTTTACTTTACAGTCATAATCTTCAAGATTGTCATGACATCAAACCCCATTTTTGATACTATTTATGGTTGGCATGTTTTTCTGCAGCATTCAGTGTATTTACGATCAGTTTTTATCTCTCTATATAGGCCTTTTATTGAGAGTGGTGGAGTCCGCCATTCCTGCACTGAATTCAGATTGCCTAAGCACAAGGGATCTCAGGAAAAGATGCAGCATGTAATCCATCTTAATTTTATCTCATTGACATCAGCCCCAGTACTGGAACTCCTACATTTTACTCTTTGGTGTACCGTGACTTTTTCTTGCGCGCACTTCTCACAAGCTGCCAGTACTCATTTCTGCACTCTCCATATAAGGTTCTCCGGCCGATTCATAATGGCCCTAAATAAACTGCATTACCCAGGGGGGCACTACGTGAGGCTCACCTGTTTCCCTTCTCGCCTGCCTGCTTTTCTCTGTCAGTGGCTAGTCTAAGTAACGCTGCAGGCCTGAAGACTTTATTGCACCACACACCAAAGCTAGTGTAGATAGCCTGCGGAACAAAAGAGGTGCTTTGTTTGTGTGACACATTAAAAGTAGAGAGAAAAGCAAGTATTCAGGATTTCGCCGGAACTAAGGGCATCCGGGCCTGATGACTTCATTGAAGCACACGACTAGTGTATGCTACATTTTTTACTCAATTGAAATGTTGTCCCCTTGGTTAAATACATTTATGTTCATCAGCAATATCTCCTTGTCCTATCTTTTATTCACTGTAGAAAGAATGTAATACACAATGATTTGCTGATACCGGCCGATACACTTATTATAGTGTTTGGTAGTTTAGTCAATAGTAATGCATCATATTTATAAAAGGTATCATATAATTTGTATGTAAAATCTTAAAGGCCCTGCATAGTCCACCCACACAGGTGTTTCCACTTATGTTGTCTAACTGGTGCTGTTCTTGATTGACATTTGGTGAAATCATGTCATTCGCACCATCCAACTACACCTGACTAGAGGTCTAATCAGCCAGGGTAATTGAAAACACCTGTGCTGTGTGGGTGTGCAGAGCCTTTAATTTGCAAAGTAACGAGTTCTATTGCTGCCTTCAAATGGAACTCGTGAGCTTGTGGTTACGACATGGGAGGTCGTGTACATGATATGCTTGGTGTTCAAGTGGTAAGTCATGAGAACAACAACAGCAACATGGACGCCAAAAGACCCCTCGTTGTTCTCCTGACATTCTTTGCTTCTTTCCAAGAAATGTTGACTTACTTTCTCAACATTTTCCTCAGACATATTATAAAGTTCCGAAGAAAAACTCTATACGACTAAAATGACAGTACATTATGTTCCATGTCCTCTGCCATTTCTGAAAACGTCAGCAAACACGTCACAACTTGTGAACTCTGAGCTTTCAGAAAATTTCCACTTCCGAGGTTGTGAATACCAGAAGAGGGGGGCGTTCATATGGACTCTTCTCATAAACACGGTAAGCACGACCCCATCTGAAGGCACCATAGAACTGTCAAATAAATATATATATATATATATATATATATAAATACTCCAGTAGACTACCTCAAAATGTTATATATAGACAGTACTTGAGTGAATGTATCTAGTAACTTTCCATCACTGTTCCAAGGTTACATTTTTAATAATATGTTATTACAAATGTCAGTGTGATTTTTTGAATCAGGTTTCCCTACTTCTGGAACAAAAGTCAAACATTCTGGTATCATTTGATGTCCATATATCTTGCGGCCTCCGGTGGGAGTACTGAGCGCCCTACTTCTGAGAAGCACTGCAGTCGGCATGCGAGAAAGAAATCGCACACCATCTTTGAATCAACATGGTTTGTATAGACTGAGATGTCTGCGTTCCACCATGAAATGGCTATCTACAACCAAAGTGTCATTCATTACAAGGGGATTAGAAAACAGAGACAAACACCAGACAGTCACACTGGTTTAATATGCCACTTACCCCATACAATAATTTAATCCATTCTACTTTTAGCACCTTCTAATACCAGATGGTATCAGCAGCACAGGCTTTACCATTGCTTAAGATTCAACCAACTGCGTGGTTCACTGGAATTAAGGAGTAACAGATCATCTGGGGACGGCTTTGTAGATTAACAAATGCAGAGCACACTAAACAAAGAGGGGATCATTTGACTTTCATTTCCAATCCCATCAAGGTGCCTGTTGACCTGAGAATCATGCGGAACATTCTTTCCTCTCCGGTGAAACAAAATCAATTCCACGTCAATATTTAATGAAAGAAAAAATAAATAAAAGAAAAAGCAACCCTTTCCTTTAGCCACAATATTATCAAACCTCATTGTGATTATGAAAGCATGTGTAATATACATAGTACAGGCTACATCGCAATGCTCATCACAGAAACAGAATTCCTCTTCCTCTCACTGCACTAACAGGCAGACAAACAGTACATTGACACTTGGCCCATCATAATCACCCAAGTCCAAGATTGAGACTGTGAATGCCTAACTCTAATATGAAGAAAAAACCCAGAATGTCACTGCTAATTAGGCGTGTGGGCACAGCGGACTTGGACAAGACTGGCAGTGTGAAAGATTCCCTCTGTGAAGATTTTCTTGCTTGAACATATACCAATTCAGCTCATAATGACAGGTTCAGTCAGGTCAGTACAACACATGTGACTGGCACAGGCTTCTGAAAAATAAACCCAAAAGGTATACCAGAGGAAGAATGGTATCTGAAAACCAGGGTGAGGTGGAGCTGGGTACAACTGAGGAACCATACCTCAAAAAATTAATTAGCAGCGTTTTAGGATCCCAGAGAATTCAGTCACTAAAACCTCCACTGATTTCAATAGCAGCAACCTATAGTGGCGATATGATGATGTAGCGATCCTACCTCTTAGATATTTATTATTATATTATTAAAACACGGGGCACCACCTTCGGTTGAAGAAAAATAAAAGTTAACTAAAATAAAATAAAATTGATCAGTCTTATTATCTAAAGGGGTGGATTCTAAACACATTGATCTTTGATCCTTACTTTGAATAAAAACCTCTACAGTCAGACGGTGTGATAAACAAACATTTATTAATAGCTAAATGTCTTAACAAATCAATAGTGTGAATATACGATGGAAAGCTGAATGATATGATATGAAATAAAACAAAGAAAATAAACAGAAAGAAACAGAAATAAAATAAAGGTTATTTGAATAGCAGTGGCAAGAGATGGTTACTTTTGGCGTTAGTAACGGAGGTATGTGTGGT
>LKNJ01006084.1:0-22600 GCA_002120245.1 Maccullochella peelii | reverse complement strand
CACACACACACACACACACCTTGTCACACCCTGGATTTACTGGGCCGAACCAGAGAGCTATTGTTCTGCTGGACAGGCCCAGTAGAGTCTGTTTTGTTTTTCCGTCCAGAGAGACAAAAGGTCTGTGGACTTAGTCAACTTTTTCCAGTCTGGTAGCTTCTGATGTTTACTTTAGCTCTGAATGTGACTTTTGAGAGAGAGGCGCATCTCAGAGGCCTGTAACCTTGACAACAGTGGAGGCCAATCCCACAGCTCTGCTTGTCATGAAAGTGTTGGCAGCATACAGATGCACTCAATCTGTTTTAACTTTGAAAGATTTGCCAAGTTCATGTCTTTGTTGTGACCACTTGTATTGATTGTTTTTTTTTAATTAATCAGTTTATCAGATTTCACAATAATGTAAATAAGCACATGTAATAAAATCTTGTTTTAATTTTTGTCCAATGTTTAAACTATTCATTTCAATGTTCCAGGTATGAGAGCCTGCTTAGTATTCCTTTGCTTACTGGCAGCAACATTTGCCCTGTCTGTGAGTAGCAATTAATATTTTCTTAATTTGACACTAAACTTTGCCATGAGAGACCTGCCAAACAAAAAATGTGATGTGATATTTGTTTTAAACTGAATGGATGTTCATTATTAATTATCCCCATTATATCTAGGTAAAAAGTAAAACTCATGGAAAACATCATGGATTGCACAAGACTTCACATACAGACAAAGAAAAGGTACAATAGGACTCTTAATTGATTTTTTAAAAATGTGTTTGAAACATACAATGATTTCATGTTGTAAAATGGATATTTTTCTTTTCTCCCGAATAAGGACATTATCACGGAGGAGGCCAACAAGCCACAGATCCTACCTACTTTAGTCACGTTTGCGGCCAGCAGCCATGAGCAGGAAGAAGAGGAATTGAGCTCTGAAAACAATGCTAATGCTAACAAGGAGGAGGGAGAGTTTGAGGAGGCTGAAAGGAGTGACAAAAGCACTGCAGTCCTGCTGAGTGAGGAGGAACTGGTAGACCTCTTGAAGAGAGAAGCAGAAGAAGAGGAGGAAGCAGAGGAAAGAGTGCTGGAGGAAGAAGAAGTGGAGACGGACAAAGCCAAGGTGGAGACTGGTGAGGCTGTGGAGTTAAGTGAGGATGAGGAAGCTGAGGTGGAGGAGAAGATGTTGGACGACAAACTAGAAATGGAGGAAGATGCTAAAGAGGTGACAGATAAGGAAGTAGACGTAAAGGAAGAAAGTATGGAAGATGATGAAATGCTGGAGAAGGTAGAGGTGGAGGTGGAAAAGATGTCAGTCAAGGAAAAGGAGTCTGAAACAGATGGTAGCACAGAGTCAGAGATCCCAGTTGATCTTGACTACGCTGCTGATAGTGGCATCTTACAACCTCTACAGATTGTATCTGCTAAAATAAAACCCCACACTGATGACACCCAGCCTCTTTCAAAAACAGATGTTAAAGAGAAAGAAACCAGTAAGAAAGCATTGCCCACCATCACAGATGACTACAAACAAAACACACAAAACACTGAGGCAGTGGGCAGTGAGGAAGCATCTGATGAGGACACAAACAAAGATTCACAGGCCAGATCTAAAGAAATGAGCGTCGATAAGAAAGAACCCGAAGCAAACGTGGAACCTCAAGAACCAAGGAGCACTACAGAGTTTGAATCAGGGTCCCGACCGGCTGGAAAGGAGGAAGAGAAGAATAAGAATGACAGTGGAAGTCACACCAAGGGAAAGGCAAGGAAGCAAAAGAAGAACCAGAGGGCAAGAAAGAACTCTCCACAGAGTGAGGAAACACAGTCTGGACAGGAACAGAGCCAACAGGATGCTCCGGAGTCTGTGGGAAGCAGCATTGACAATACAGTCCACAAGGCAAAGAGGAGAAAGGCAGGAAAATGGGTAATGCATACCTAATCTGTACATTTACTTTCCTTAAAGTGGTTATAATCAATATTTTTAAATTAACTAAAATGGATACTTGTATTTGAATGGGGTGACAAATCAACAGAATAATCTCTGGGTTCTGCAGTTCCCCTCACCTCCACGGAGTGTTTTAGCATCTTTCAGCTCATATTTTGTTTTTTTTTACAGCCCACAACTTTACTGTTTTGATTCACTCTCATCGTTCTCATAGCTTAGCATAGTCTTGGCTTCAGCAGCCAGCTGTTTTCAGTGAAATGGCAGACAGACCAAGCTAGTGTCTAAATGGTGAACATAGTGGAGCATTTAGCTGCTAAAGCCAGATAAAATTACCTCAGGAGTTGGTGGAGAGCAAAAACAGATCTAAAAGGAGAGTGAATATTGCACACAACTCCAATGTTACTTCATATTATCTGGAATTATAAATAGGCAACTGTTGCAAAGTTAGCCACATCAACTAAATATTATAATATGTCAATGTTTACAGTGTGTTTGTGCTGCCCTCAAGTGGCCAAAACATCTGTTATTGCAGGGTTTCATAAAGGAAACATTACATTTACTTTTGCTGTGGTGCTGCAATCTCATGTGGCCATAAATAAGTGGTTGAAACATTACCACCATATCTCAAGAAATTGCATTTTCATGTTTCCTGTGTACTTTTCCAGGGTCCTTTAGTAGGAATGAATCCAGTGCAGATAAGAGCCGCATTGGATCTCTACCCCAGTTCCAGGTCCTCTCTTGGTGGAGGCGTACATCACCCAGAAGCCCCTGCTGGTTGGTCACCATACTGACTAATGCACTATACCAACAGCCTCACAGGGGAATCTGCTGACTGCATCATTTTGCTAAAACGTCTGCATGAATAGCGTCACTCTGCTTCACGGTCACTACAAAAACACAGCTCTGCTGGCTTAAGGAGTGAATAATAGAGATCAAGTTGAATTTAATCGCTGTGCAAACTCACATGGCAGAGGAATGTATGGGATGGTGTGTAGTGGTTATAGCTCATTGGTTTCCATTGGTTTATCACACTATAAAATAAAACCAGACCAGTCCTGAAAATGATTCTTGATACCACTGGTTTTAAGTATAGGTCAAAGGTCATCGCAGTGCTTGTCTTTTCTTCTAGATCCATGTGACAACTTTCCCTGCAAACGCGGAAAGACGTGTAAACTTGATGCGGACAATAAGCCAGGCTGTGTGTGTCAACAGCTGTCAGAATGTCCTCCCAGTGTGAATGAGTTTGATCATGTAAGTATGGATGATTTGTTGAAAGCTAAACTGGAATGTTTTTGCAACAGCTGCTGTGTTGCATTTGATTTTGCATTGTTGGTTGTTGTTCTGCAGGTTTGTGGGACAGACAACAAAACATATGATACACCATGTGAACTCTTTGCTACTAAATGCAACCTGGAGGGCACTAAGAGAGGACACAGACTTCATCTGGACTACACTGGGCCATGCAAATGTGAGAGTTTACCACTGTGCAGAGTTTATTTTAATAACATTTTAGTTGAAGTATGGTGCATGAAACATTTGTTTGCCCCTGATCTTTTGCTGTTTCTCTCTCAGTTATACCTCCATGTGTGGACACTGAGCTGGTCCAGTTCCCTCTACGAATGAGGGATTGGCTGAAAAATGTGCTGCTGCAGCTCTACGAACATGACTCCTTGTCTCCTGGCTTCCTCACTCCTAAACAGCATTTTAGAGTAAGATGTGCTGCTCAAATGAATACAGATTCTCAGGCTTCTAAAAAACAATTTTTAATCTTAATCTTAAAAACTTCATATTTTCATGTAAGTGAAAATAATATTATTTCTCTGCAATTTGTTGTGCTATTTGTGTCCAATAAATCAGTCAATGAGTGAGTCACTCAGAAAGTCACATAGCACATTTGGGAAAAGGAAAGGTTATATAAAATGTAAGTTGTTAACAGTCTATGTTTTAGTCAATCAAACTGTGGTGTTCTGTATTCTATAGGTGAAGAAGATCTTTGAGAGTGAGAGCCGTCTTGATGCTGGCAATCACACTGTTGAGCTACTTGCGCAGGACTTTGAGAAGAACTACAACATGTACATCTACCCAGTGCACTGGCAGTTTGCGCAACTGGACCAACACCCCTCTGACAGGTACATTTTATTCTTCTGTCTACAATACAGTAAAATGTTCCTCAACCTTTAGATTACATTCAAAAATGGTCATAGAGTGCTTACTATAGGGTTTCACTAGGTTTGGAGACCAATACTACACTATGCTATGATAGCCAATATTTTTGCTTATGGTGTTCATTTTTTACCATTTTCATGCCAAAATGTAAAGTATCTAACTTTTGCCTAAAATTATAATGAAATTATAGGAATCAGTAGATCAATAGCATTTTAATAGATAACCCTAGCATCATTTTATTTCTTCCTATTGACATTATAAACCTGCATAAACACATGATGCACTTTTTATGGTCATTAGTGATCATAACAAATAATGACAGAACAGGGTGACCTACCTACCTTTAAAATGATTGGATATATTATTTCAAATAATTTTTTATACCAATAACATCAGTGAACAATTAAATAGAATCCCACCTGCACACAGGAAGTGAATTCAATACTGTTTTTCCGAAGCTATGATCCTGAATGAAGCTCCATCATGGTGGTAGACAACAGAATTGACCAAAACCCCAGCCAGTGCTGGCAGGGCATATCAAAAATCCCATTCATGAGTTTTAATTATAATGCAAACATACTGTACTGTATATGAATGAGATGCTCACAATCAAAATCTGATGCTCATTCGTCCTGTGCAGAGTCTTGTCCCACTCGGAGCTGGCCCCACTTCGAGTCCCTCTGGTGCCGATGGAGCACTGCACCTCCCTCTTCTTCCAAGAGTGTGACGCTGACAAGGACAAGCAGGTGTCCTTTAAAGAGTGGATTTCCTGTTTTGGTATCAAGAATGGTAAGAGCAACAGTATGTCACCAAACATCGTATAGTATAACTCTTACCTCAAACACTTTTCTCAACTTTGATAATAGCTTTAACTTTTATGCTCTGGCTTTGATTCCATCCCCATGTGAATAATTTATGGTAAACAAGTTCAGCGTAATCACACAAATTTGGAGAATTTTCAAATCTGTGACTCTGCATAAGTATGTTCACATAACATATCTCTGATGAATTTGATGATTTTTCACAAGCAGCTGATTAACTAGTTAGGCACATTTTTTATTTTTATGTGTCTTTATTTTAACCAAATGCTTAAATGAGACTGGATAACATATTTATATTTCATATTATTTTTTTATATTTTATATTATTTAAGTTATCCATGATTTGTTTATATTTGTTTGCTATAACTGTCATGCATTTCTATACCCTGGCAAAGCATATGACAAATACTGCAGTCATTTATTTTTCATCCTCTTAATGCCTACTGTCTATTTTCTCCACAGAGGATATGGATGTCAACCTGTTATTCTGAGCCTCATTTTGGTCCTCATCTACTACACAAGCTTGTTGAAGTTGCTCCAACAGTGCAGCTTGAGACAGAAGCCTCCATGAACCTCTGTAATATAAGGAACTCTGACACATGCAGATTAATTTTACCTCCTGTTATAGAGGGTTAATGTTGGTGATCTTTGCTGTTATCTTGTGTCAGCCTAAGCGTAGACATTTGGATCTTTGTTCTTAGATATTACAATATAAGAAAGAATTATTTTTAGCTGACTTTATCCAGAAACTGTTTTCGAATGCATTCCAAACGGGGGAAAAGTTTACATCAGCTCATTAGTAGAAAGGTGTTGTATATAGTACCAACCTTCAAAAGAACTGTGGTTTGTATGATAGAGTGATTTAGTGCAAAATCTCTCTCTTTAATTCAAGGTCAGTAGATCCTTTCAGACACTTGTGTTACAGTAGGAAATGTAAAACAACGACTGTGTTTCTTATCTTAGTAGTAAATGCTCTAAATGTTTGTCTTTGCATCCTGTGTTTCATTGCAGCTCTCATTAAAGCTTAATGGACTTCACAAGATCACAACATAGAATATTTCAGTGCACCCTGTTGTTAATGATGACTTTTCTTTCTTTACAGTCCTGAAATAAAGTTGTTTGTAATATTGGTGGATCCCAGTTGACCCCAAAAGCCCCTGCAACATCAGTTTATGCTCTAATACCATGTTTTATTCATTGGTCAATTTTCCTGATGCCGCCATGACATGAAAATATGACCTCGGCAACAATGGTTTTGAGAATGCAAGTCACTGATACCTGGTTAAGGTTTGCCACATAATCCTGAATAATGGCCCTCTGTAAGGTAACAAAGCAAAAAATAGCCAGCAGCATGGTCATGATGATTACAGTGACTTGTTGTTTTGAGATAAAGCGCTGGACTCTGATTGGACCTCTCTTGGTGATCACTGAATCTGACAGTCTCTATATAAGCAAAGAAAGAAGCAGCCCTTCACCTGTCGACTGTCTGCTGTGACTGAGATAAGACATGTTCTGCATACTGTGGGTTATCTTCCAGACCTTGGCTGTTGTGGTGCAGGGTGGTGTGTCTTCAGGGAGTGATGAGGCACTTGCTAATGGGAAAGTGAATAATAATGGAGCAGCAGCTGGCAACAATGCTAACCCTGGGGCACAAAATGGGGTCCCACTAAATGGTGAACCCCTTGGGGCACGCTTAGTCCAACTTGGTGGCTCATTTTTTATCCAGCCAGTCGGGAACCAAGCAGGTCAGGCTCCCCTGCAGCAGCTAATTCCCATTGGGGCTCCCCAACCAGGTGGGACATTTCTTGTGGGGCAGGCAGGCGGGGCCAATGTGAATCCACAGGGGCAGGTGGCTAAGGGTGCCTGGGGTGGGCCGGTCACACTGTTTGCTGTGCTGCCACAGGGGAATGCTGGAGGAGACCCACAGGGTGCCCTTTTGACTCCCAGCCAAGTGCAGCTGATCTCGGTGGCCGGGCTGAACAACCAGCAACAGCCGGCCGTTGCTGGTGGACAGGCAGCTGGCAGAGTGAGGTTTCAGCGTTCAGTGGCAGCCCGACTCAGGAGGACACAGTCTCCAGTGATGAAGGTGATGGCAGCTGAAGAGGAGGAAGAGTGCTCTGGGATGGAGACGGAGGAGATGCAAGCAGTGTGAGACGACATAGCTGTCAGACTTCACCGATATCTCCTGTTGAATTCCTACGTCCTGATCCTGTCTCACTACTAGCTGTTCATGCTCAGCTGTTACCTTTATAAATCACTGTCATCATAACTAATGACCAATAAATGATTGAAGTCAATTGTTGAATCTTTGTTGTGAATTTATTCCAATATATCAATACAATACATGTTTGAGTCACATCATCTGGAGCCCAAAATGTGTCAAAATGTACTTGAGCAAAACACAGAACAACATCAACCAGCGTTATGGGTGTGGCTCCTCTGATGGCACTTATTTTTGTATGAGAAACTGGAACAAATATGAACAAATTTCTATTTACACTACACTGCCTGCAACTTCTTGCAACATGGTGATTTGGGTCTCTAAATATGAAAAACATCCTAAACACATAACTCACATCATGGCCGAATACCGGAAGTAACATTCTTGTTTATAAAACTTGTGAAATAAATCAAAATATCTCTATAAATTCATGAATCAGACATAAACACTTGTATTTACATAATTCCATTAGGAAATACCATTTGTCACAACATTAAACTGCAAACAGGAAGAAAATGTTACATAATTTGAACTACATGACAGTGTGTAATTAGTATAAAGCTCCAGCCCAGACTGCCACAGAGGGTGTTTACCTGGTCTGCTGTGGGCTGCCCAGTCAGCAGCAGCAGCAAAAAAAAAAACTCTTTCCCAGACAGCCTCAGTATGTGAGAACATGCCCAGCCGACCACACTGGGAATTAATGCAATAGCTCTAAACATCTTGAGAAAATGTGCTGATGTAACATGACAGACATCTGTTCCTGTCTACTAGTAACATCAGAGGTTCATTACAAATTAAAAGAGGTCAGACATTTTGTGGTCATCACTGTTGAGTTGTTGAGTGCAATGTGAGTAGTTATTTTAGGGCTGTTGTAAGTAAAAATCAGCTTGAGACAAATATAGACTCATAAATTACAGTTACAGGCCTCCAGACATGCCTGAGGCACGTATTTTAACTTGCATTATAATACAGCAGCATTAAAAAAACATGAAATTTGCACTTCCAGACATGAAACAAATCAGAAGATTTCATCGTCACTTCGCTGTTTTCCTGAAGTCACAACCAAATTTAATTAAATTTAAGCGTACACACGTGTTTTTCATGGTATCTCCATAAAAGCACTTGATGATGATGTCAGTTGTTTGCCTCCTGTGACCACAACCCACAACATTTAGATGGTTCATATTGGTTTTGAGTCAGTAGCTTCCAGAAGCCTCCACAAACCCTTCCCAAGACGTTGAATCACTCTGTTATTGTTTGTGGTCCCTCATCCGTATCGAGAACAATGTTAGATGGTTGAAATGGGTAAAGTGTCTTTGAAAATAGAGAGCTCACTGTGTTACATTTATTGTACAGTAGAAAAAGAAGATGTCATATCACAAGTTCCCATGACACACAGGTGACAAATATAGTTCATGAACAAGTCAGTGTTCTCCTCTTTAATTGGCTCATAATAATCTCTGGGACTGATAAAAGGGTGCTCTAAATTCAGAAAGCAACTAGTCTTCCTTGGCACATAACATTTGAAAGAAGAACAAAAGAAATATAAGGTATGTAATGTGCAATTGAGATTTTATAATAACATGATCATATTTAATGTGTAACAATACAGAAATAGTCATGTTCTAACTAATGTCATGCATGTATTACAAAAAATGTGGATAAAATGGGTTAAATGTGTCTATTGCAGTCTTTTTACAGGTTTCAGGCTGCAAAATGAAGCTTTTCCTCGCAATAATCGTAGCAACTGTCTGCTATGTGAGTATCTATCTATCTATCTATCTATTTATGTATCTTGCATACAAAGCATTGCATGTAACTTCTGGTGTCTTTACTTATTGCAGGTCAATGCAGGAAAGGTAAGAAACATTCATACTAATAAATAATGTGTGATTAGTGCAATAATCCAAATGAGATCATGGTTACTAACAATGGCTCTTTCTCCCCCTTCATACAGAAACAGAGGATGCTGGCAGCTATGAACGGAGGAATGATGGGAGGTATGAACGGAGGGGGAATGGCAAACGGAGCAATCCCTGGGATGATGGCTGGAGGCCTGAACCCGGCCATGGTAGCTGGTGGTGGGGCAGGTTTCTTTGGGCAGCCGCAGTTTGCTCAGGTCAGTCTATCAGGTTGATTACCTCAGTTCAACAGGAAAGAAGATTACACAATAGAATTCAATGTGTTTGTGTTTCAATGTCGAATTAATGAAGAAGAGGTGGAGTCTTAGATTTTATTCAAACATCTTAATATATCTTTGCATTAATTGTAGGTTATAATTGTCAACTAAAATTAAAACTGGGTGTAAATCAATGCTGTAAATAAATAGAAAAACTTGACATTGTGACAGAGAACTAATAATGCACAAAATGTATAGTATGTGGTATAACAGAATGAATTGGTAAAGGTTGGTTGTTTTTCTGAACTCTAAGTACACCACAAGGTGGCGCTCTCCTATTGTCTGACTTCATCATCAATAGCAGATAAAAAAATAATTCAGATTGCTTTTAAGCCAGATAATACATGATGCGATTTCTTGACATTATGCAACACTATGCGCAAAATATCTGATCTGACCTTTCATATAAACAATTTTACAGTAACACTAATAAAACTGCTATGAACTTTTCGCATGTGTACCCTCTGTCTCCCTCTCAAAGTTTGTTCCCGGAGTTCCTGCTTTTGCCGCACCTGCCCCCATTCCCAATGTGTACAATGTCCCTGCAGTCAACGCGGTTAGTGTTAAACATACTGTAGTTGTGTAGACACACATAAAAACTCATTTGATATTGTTTCAGGCAAAAAGCATTGATTTGTGTCTTTCTTGTTTACTGACAGCTTCCTTTCATGGGAGTCCCTCAAATGGCACCAATGAATCCTCCCCAGCAGCCTCTGATGGTAATCACTTATCTCTATCACCGATTTTCAGTCCCCAACACACTTTTATTCTAGGTTTACATCATGATTTGTATAAATTCACTAAATCTTGGTGTCTTTGTTTAGGGGATCACAGGCGGCGCCATGCAACAGCAGCTTCCTCTCCAGCCTGATCCACTCAGAAGATTCAGGGTAGGAACCAAGTAAGCTGTATTTACATCTACTGTATGTGAATACTGATGAAAGCTAATTGTTGTTCTTTGACTCTCCAGCGTCAGATTATGAAACATCGCACCTTAAAGACCACTGTGGATACTCAGGTAAGATTTACAAGCAGATAGGATTGCAAACATCATCAACACTGTCTGATACGAGTGGGTTTTTTCCCCATCTTGCTGTGAATTGTCTCATTCGTTCACCCACTGTTCCCTCTTCATATCCTCAGATTCCAGCTCCTACTGAAACAACGACAACAACTCCCTGTGACGAAGAGGGTCATCATGAAGACAATTAAGATGGCACTGTTAACAATAGCTTTTAATCAAATATGCAAGATTTATGAAAGTGATCATAAAACTTATGATTTTGTCTTTTACCAATGACCATGGAAGCTTTGTGTGTTATGGATGATTTTGAAACTCACTTTAGAAAGAATCTCAGTAGAAAACATTTGATGGATGTACTGTACATGTCAACTGTCCAGTGAAAATAAATTATACTTTAAATTAAAGTTGTTTTGTGGTATGTATTGAATCAGATAATTCTCACTAATAAACTGTAAACAGCATTGCAGTTTATAGTGGATCTCTGCTGCCACCTAAAGGATAATGAGTATAAAAACCACACACGATACTGTAAATCAACATGAAACCACAATGTCTCATGAAGAACAGAATAAAAGAGGTTAGCTGGATAATTACGCTGAAAAAAACATGAAAAGTTTTGAACAAGGCCCAAAGTAAGAAGAGCTTTTCTGGGTTTCGCTCACTGCAGTTTAAGTCAATTAAATAATTCTGTTTCATGAGACAGGGAGAGGGCTTACAGTACAAAGAGCTGTGCTGGTGCCACAGGAAAAACCTGTCAGATATAGGCCTTTTTCATGGAAAAGATTTTGACATTTCACAGTAGGAAAAGCACAGGTGTAAATAACTGTCGTGGCTTATTGGGACACTGTGCTTTTCCTGCTACAACAAGTCAAAATATCTGCTGTGGAAAAAGGCCTATTAGTCACACATTAGGTTAAAAACAAGTTTAAGCTCAAGTTTAATTGTCATTTTAACCTTAAACAAAAGTTACAACTGAGCACAAAAAGCAAGCATGGGTGCATGCATGGAGTACTTGAACTAATGCACAAGCAGACCAACTTCTCCAGACAGACTCACAAAAACACACAGCTTTCCAGTTTTTTTCTGTGTATCCTCAACATGAATCCCGACAGTCAGCTATTAATACCCATGATTTGCCAATTAGATGCCAACAACTTGTGACAAATGTCTGATTATAAGCTCCCAGCTCCTGTTTTCCTTTTTTTTCTCATGACAGTTCAAAAATCCAGTCAGTCTTAACATCTGTAATTACACCCTGAAGCGCCACACTTTGACAAATGCACATAAACTTTACTTAAGAGAACATATAAGACGTGTATTTTGTACACAGGTCCCCTAAACTGCAAATCATTGAGTTCTGGCCCTTAAAAGCAAAACAATCAGTGAAAAACTGGTATGTAATGTATGTGGGAAGCACGTACAATTTTAAATTCAGATCCTTTAGAGACTTGTTAACAACTTGATGCAGACCATGTCACGGTGTTTAGAGACATGACTTACACCTAATAACACACTTACCTGCCCTGTGTTGTAAGTGTCTGAGTCTGATGCCATGAGAAGTGTCTGTCACACTGACCACACATTGTCTGGATGGGTTGGCTGTGGACTATAACAGCTGGACAGGATTTAAAAGGGATATGGACAAGGAGAGGAGGAACGCATACAGAAAGGCAAAGCAGAACCAGAGAAACGGTAAGATCATTCTACAACACTCATCGTTTCAGTGAAAGTCTTATTTCTCTCAAAATGTAAAATGTATGCTAGAATTTTATAAAGTTTGACAAAACTACTTGAATTTGTGTAGTTTTTTAAACCTGATGTTTTTGACTGTAGACATCATGAAGCCCCAGATTGCGCTTCTGTTGGTCTGTCTATTCAGGACAAGCTTTGCTCTTCCAGTGAGTTAAATCTCTGTCTTGCTAAAGTGCATATTTCTCACATCTTCTAAAATGGCAGAGATCAAGTGTTGTTTTTTCATGTTTGTTTAACAGTTGCAGATTGGAATCCTTGCAAGCAACAGCAATGAGGTAAATACAGCTGTTAAAACTTCTATGTTTGTTGGTTGCAAAGTCAGAATCCCTCAAGTCATTTAGGAATAATATTACCAAATTTAATACACACCATTTTGTGTGTTCAGATCCTAAGACTGAATGGACTAACTCTTTTTGGACAAACACAGGTAGTGGAAGTTTATGTGCATTCCTTTGTCAGATTAAAAAAGCTTTACATGTGTGGATTTAAAGAAATAATATGTAAAACTGAACCAAATCCCTTCTTCCCAGGGGTCAATATTACCCCAGTATGTGCTGCAGCAGCAGCAGCCTGAGGTGCTGCTCACTCCACAGGTGGTGAACTTGAACCCTCAAATGACCAGTCCCTTCGGTCCCCAGGGACCCCAGTTGTTTCTCCCCAACCAGGGCAACCAGTTTACGCCTATGCTCATCCCCAACGGCCAGCAAGAGCAGCTTGGACCTCCCCAGGACCCCAACGCTCCTAATGTCCCTCAGCAGGCCCAAAACCCTGTTCAGGTACAACAAAGCAGTGTGGAGATACAGTGATGGTGTTGTCTTTGTGTTATCACTTCAGCTGCTGCACAGCTCCTCACAGTCTTATGGAGAAATTAATAATTGTTTTAAATTTCCTTTAGATGTATCCACATTTCCAGTACCCGTCTTATGGATTTCCTCAGTTTCCCAGACAACAGGTATGAAGTAAAACATATTGACATGTGTGCAAACCTCAATATCTTTAGTTAGATGCTCACTGCAGATTTAAACTGATTCTATCACCCACAGGGCTTCCCTTACTTTGTGCCTCCTTATGGCTATCCCCAGCAGAGGAATACTGTGCTGCAGCCCAACAATGGTCAGCAAACCCTGGCAAGAACCACACAGAGACCACAGCTCCCTCTGCAGGTGAGACATGCAAGATGACATGAGGTTTCTCTGTGTTTATTGATCAAAAACAAACACAGCATGCTATTCTATTCTTATTTTTGAAGAACACTGGCTGGATGAGGATTTGCTTTATAGAGAACCTAAGAACCGATGCAGCAGACTATGATGACAAAAGACACGACTTAATGATAATAACATAGCTGCAGATGCTGAGTTACGTGCGGCGACTGTGATGCAATGTCGACTGTCAGCCATATTGACCACACTGCTGTCTGGCTTACGTGGTGCACTGCTGAAATCACGTCACCTCAATCCCATTTCAGTGTTGAATAAGTGTTAAGTAACTTCAAAATATCTGCACTGCTATATGATACCTTCTGCAGCTCATCAGCACAGTACTACTGACTATTTTATTTGTTAATTAATTCTTAGTCGTTTCGTGCAGATGATACTTGTAACAGAGATGTAGTAGGTGTGGTTTGTGGTTATTTATTTGTCTCATCTTATTTTTAATTATCTGTTAAGGTCCATGGTTTTGTGTCTGAGGACTTAATCTGAAAGGCTTTATCCTCAAATTTAAAATGGAATATGTAGGTAAATACTTCATACATGTATTTACTTCATCATTTGTAATCTAATTTTCCTGCATATTTTCCCATTTTAGCAGGCCTCCCAGCCTAAGGTGCAAACAGAGAAAGTAAGTACACTACATGACCTCTTAATTTTTATAATTTCAGCAATAAACCAAGGAAACAGACCACTTAAGTGTAATTGCTGTGTTTTTGTAACTTTCTATCTATATCAGACATGGCTACTGGGGACACAGAAAGAGTCTACTACAATTCCTCCTGATCCTCGTGGTGACACATCTGGTCCGGGAATTGATGAGGTATGATTTTATACAAAGACACTCAACCTTTAAAGCTTTTATGTATAATAAAACCTTGGTTTCTGTTACATGTCACTGTCATTTAATTGTGCAGGATTTGAACAACTGTTTTTTTTTTCATGTTTCTCCAGGGTCACTCCAACTTCCCCTTCCTGTTTGAGCCATAGATTTCGCCTGGGGAATAACAACAAGGTGATCAGGCAAAAAATTGTTTCTGTGTGTTTGGCCGCAGTCGCTCATTCTTCTGCAAAATGTACTGGACCGTGCCCTTCTTCCAAATGCAATTTATTTGTACTCAATTCTTTTTATGTTACACTGAAACTGTATTGCTTGTTTCAGGAATATTCTCCTCACTTTCCCAACATGTCAAATAAAGAACTTTGCCAAAGTAACTGGTTTAAGAATTTTATTGTGGTACACAGAAATTATGCCAAATTAGATGAGTGATTCTTCTTTATAGCTTGTTGATCAAACTTGAAGCTGTTCTTCCTGAGGAAAATGTGAGATAAGAAAATGTATCAGCAGCAGTCAGCAAATTGATGATCACATACCTAAACTTAATCAGTATCACTCCATTAACACCCTCACCTTTTATAGTTGTCAGTAAAATTCTTCTGAATTGTTTTCCTCTCCAACCATCTCACCAAGTGCCATCTTAAAAATAAGAAAGTTGTTCAAATTAACCACACAAGCCCAATCTCAAGTTACAGAAATGTCAGTAAATGTGCTAAAAATGACTTTTTGTTATTAGGCTGATTCCAATAATGTACATAATATCCCAGTTCAATATAAAAAGAAGTAGTAGGTCTGTGACACATTTACTGGTGATTAAATAGCTGAATACCAACAAAAAGTCAAGGGTAAAGGCTGCATGAGAGTGGGAATGGGAAGCAAGAATTTCACATTTTTTGACAAATATTATGTAGAAAATGGATTCAGACATTTACATGGTGCTTACAATTTGTCTGTACTTACTGGTTTCATAACCCCATACTCAATGGTGACTTTGTTCTTCAAATGGAAAAAGAGAAAATATGATTATTATTGAAGACGTATCTATAAAAAAAACATATAATGTACAGTAAACACAGACATCGTCTTCATTCTGTAGTGGGCAAATAGATTACCGGCTCTGTGGCGTTGTAGATGAGTTTTACATATTGCTGAAATTGAGATGAAGAGAAACAAAAATCACAATGCAGTTGTCTTAAAAATAAATTCAAAGATCAAACAAAGCAACATTCTCTGCAAACCATATAACTGAATCCCTAACAAACCAGCCAGAGTAGAAAATAAAGTTGTTTTTTTTAAAAAGAATTCACTGAAATTAGAGTTTGACAAACAGCCAGTATACCCCATTCTTCGGTGGGCCGAATTGGTGTTTTCCTCCCTGTAAAATAAGTAACAGTATCTGAGTGTCTGAGCTCTGATACTGCAATACTGTGTTGCTACAAAGAGTTAAATTACTTTTTATACCTTATGATGGTGAGGTCCTCTTTCACCATGCTATGGATGGATTGTAAGTCATTAGTATTCATTGATAATGAAAATAATCTTCAGAGTATTTCTTCTGATTCTTTGAATGCAACTTTATATTGAAATTGATTCTTCAGTCACCTACCATCGGCATCAGAAAGAGGTTCTCCCCCTGCAAGATTTTCACACCGAGGGTCAGTGGAATCATGGAATTTCATAAGATGGTGTCATTCACAACATAAAGTTAAATCAAGTAACTAAATCGTATTGTTTACCTCCTTCAGGGTTACATCAGTGAGATTCTATGGATAAAAGCCACACATTTAGAAATATTGTAATAAACAGTGAAGCCTATCATGTCAAACAAACGGTATATTGTATATATATTTTATTACTCATGATCTTACCTGAAAGGTCACGTTGCCAACCTGAAAAAAGAATTATAAACACAACAAAATCTGAGTTTTTGCCAACTGTTCTGGTAAATTTTAAGTGTGTTAATATCACACTGAGAGATGAAAGTAGGCCTACCTTGAAAGTAGGAGAAAACGCCTAAAACAAGAAAGAAGTAATTGTTTATCATATTTTATCATATTACTTTGTGATATTTGTTAGAATTGGACCTTTTGGTCTTTTGTTATACTGTTGTATAGAATATTTTATAAGGGATGTACATCATAAATAGTTGTTATATGATGTAAAGTATCCAGATAAATTTAAAAACAAAACAAAAAAAACCATGAGGAACAGCATTTTGAATGACGTCATTAAGTGAGTAGGCCACAATTTCAGCACCCCCAACTCCAATCACCTTCCAGTGTCCCTGGTTAAGAGTGAACTGAAGTTAAATGAGTTAAATGAGGTAGGGACCCAACTTATTACACTTTGGTCTAACTTTTTTCATTTCAGCACAGCTATGGTGTCACTGCATGTCATTGTGAGCTTACCATTGCTCCGGGGTTTCCCCTGTTGGCCCACTTGCCTCCTTTGGGTTTCCCAAAAGGCCCAGCATGACGGACTCCAGGCTCATCAGGCGTGAGACCAGGAACCTGTGTGAAGCACAGACCAACTGCTGTGTACAGTAACTGACTGTTTAATAAACTTTTAGGTAACGGTACAGCACTATCTTTTCTATATCCTAATCACAGTTAATTGCCTACATTTTTGTTCCCCCAATATCACAATATCTGTCTTCTATGGAGTGAAAAGAGTCTCAATAAGATTTACAAATGTGTACAATGATTTGTGCATAATTTTGGGTACTCACAAATGCGTGTTCCAACCCACACACAAATACCAAGCAATTTGAAAACATGTGAAACACTTTTACAAATGCACACATCACAAACTGAATAAATATTTATATTTTACGTACAGATTTTTAACTTTATATTATATATGACTTTATATTCTGTGTATATATTTTATTACAACCCTGAGAATGGGTGTAATTTTTTTTCATTCATTATCACAATCCATTCTGTTGCTTTTCACAGTTTATTGCCTGTATTTTGATTCCCTCAATATCACATCTGTCTCCACACACACACACACACACACACACACACACACACACACACACACATATATATATCAGTTTACTGGCACTTACAAAGTTGTTTTACAAACAGCTAGATACTGCTGGATTAAAGTTATTGTAAGCTAAGCTAACACTCCTGTTTTGCCTTTTATTTATTTTGTTTGTGTAGGAGCTGAAGCGGGCAGCATTATTTACACTGATGTTCTGCTTTATCATTTTTCTCTGTCAGGATAAACGAAGATAATCTCCAAAGATCCTGGTGTCACGGCATCTTCATTACTATCCAACACAATTCAGAAGCCACCAGATACATAAATATAAGGAAGCAAGCAAGCAAGCAAGCAAGAAAGCAAATTTTATATACAAGCACTTTTCTAAACAGAAACTAAGACTGGAAGCAGGTAGTCTGGCACAAGTTCACTGCTTAATACATTATATCTTGTATGTTTAAGCCTGCACAAACACCAATTTGTGGTTTTAGAGGGAGTTGTATGGTGTAACATATCGATTGATTAACAGGTTATCCGTCTGCCCAGTATACGGTGGTTGCCTCACTGCAACCTCACTGTGACAACAAGACTCTGGGAAGTCACTACGTCTGGCTGCCACAAAATAGTTACAGCATATAATTTCCCATAAAACCAAAAAAATTTTCATATTATTTTTGTGGACTATCTAAACAAACTCCCAGAAAGAAAGTGAATAAGAGCACTTCCCAAAGTGTTCAACTATTCCTGAGACTACCAAACTGAATAACAAATAAGAACTTATTGTAAGTACCTGTCTTTTGCCCCGAGTAGGAGCTTGAGGAGGCCTCTCCAACTGCCGGCCATTCCCATCAGTCCCGTTCATGGGTCCCCGTGAAGTTCCATTTCCTGGTCTCCCAGAGGGCCTGTGTGGGAGCCAAGTGGGCATCTCATGTTGCTACCCCAAACAAGAAAAGAGACTCACTGATTATCTCTACCATGTCATCACAATTAACTAATAACTACATGACTTGAAACACCACGTACCCCTGCTTCGTCTCCACCTGACCCTCCGTCTCCATCTTCTGGGTCGTGTGTCACCGCCTGCTCATCATCGGACAAATAGGTAATTCAATGAGAAATACTTCACACGCAGAGGACAGAAGCAGTGTCTATTCATGTCTATTCCCTGTTACCTTAGAGTCTGCATTCAGCTTGGGTCTACCTGTAGGCGGTAACTTTTCATCCTGCTTGGGCCTCAAGGGATCTGGCTGAAAAAGTAAAGAACAGCAAAATTACAAATGACCAGTTTAAAACGTCAAGCAGATGGTTTTCTGTGTAATTCTAAGGTCACCCCAAAGAATGTACATATTTTTATCATCAAAAGTAATACTCACATGAGCAGCTACTGCTGACAAAAGTAAAGCTACAATACACAAGAGCTGCATTGCTTCTGAAGAACCTTCTGAAGAACAAGAAAATATTATATTAAATTGAACTCTGAAAAGGAACCTTCCTAAAACAGACCAGACATTTCATATAGTAAGTCACTTACTGTATAGCATCTGCTGTATCGCTCACCTGTGCTGAGCAAGTATGTGTGTGGCCCTGATCATGCACTGATATTTATATCAGACATCAGACATTGAGACACACCACAAATTTCTCAAAACAACACATCTTAGTCATGCTTAATTATGTGCAAAACAACAATTACTTCACACATTGTTTGCTAATGTCTTCTTAATTTACTTTAATCCCTGTTCTTAGCAGCAGTACACAAAGACAACAATGATAACTGGTAGCAATGATTAAAAATTGGAAATAGAAAACCTCTTTAGATCATTTTAAATGAGTGCACTGTACATACTTATTTGGGTAGCAGAGGTAATAGCAGAAAGTAATTTCCTCAAACAAGAGGAGGAAAAAGAAATACACGCTACACTGGGTGTTGCCTGTTACCTGCCTAAGCCACTAAGACACTTGATTTGTAATCATAAGACCAGGTTATTACCTATTATATACCAGGTATTTTTCCTAATTTGTCAGTACTGAAGGGTGGAGAAAGAAGAGACTGAACCAAAATTACAGTGCTAATATAAAATATTTTCTGACTATATTCAAACTAATTTTTAGATTTGAATTTAAGACAAATCCAATGGACTATAGTATATTATTTCTGATATGAGCTATTAAATGAATGCTACATATCATATGATCCACGTGTGGTTTCCGTCTCTCATAATTAGCCACTCCTTGAAATGTGGAGGTGGAAGATTTCTTAATAATTTGCAATTTCTCAACAATTCTGTATATGCTAATGAGATGACAGCCGCTCCTGTAGCTGTATATAAGACAAACTCAGCATTCAGAGCAACACTGCAACAATCTCCTCGACCATCTGAGACCTCGAGACAGTCTGCTGAAGTTGTAAAGACTTGAAGGTAATAATGTGAATCTTTTGTATGTTCTGTGGGAGGTTGGTGATATGGTGACTTTGCTGATATTTTGGAAAAGCTGTTCATCTGAGCATCTGAGTCTTTATTATTCTCTTTTCAACAGGTGTGATCACTGCAACCATGCTGAAGGTAGTATTGGTGCTTGGATGCCTCCTGAGCCTCGCTCTGGCTCATCCTGTAAGTGTAACATTCTCCTACTCAATATCAATACCAGTGTGTTTATATGTTGATACCATTACTATTATTGTAATAGTATAAGGCAGGCAATATCAAACTTGCAACTTGTGTATTTTTTACAGATGGACAGGGAGCACAAACGACTTGCTCGGTCAAGATCTGACTCTANCTCTGACTCAAACTCCAATGAGGTGGGTATTTTCTCTCTTCTCTACCATTCAATATTCAACACACCTGAATGTCTATTACTGCAAAATTCTGTAGACAATCCTATGCTGACAATGAATGTTACTCCACCCAGATAAATAAAGACCTGATGAAGTATATCATTGGTCTACTCTTCCCACCTGCTACTGCACCACCTACGACAACCACTACTACACCTGCCACTACCCGTGCCCCAGCTGCCACTACCCGTGCTAAAGCTGCTACAACATAAAATCAGAAATTTTATCCACAGACCAATAAGTGAATGAAAACCAGTACTGAATGACTTCGATTTTTGACATCAGCTTTGTTTTGTGTCAGTTTGTCATGACAGCTGTTTCTTTCTCTTTTCAAATTGAAATAATGTTGTGTTTTCACACTCATCATTGTAGTTCAATTAAACATGTGGATCAAAATCAGTATATTCTCTGGAGTATCTGCTAAATAAACGTCATGAATGGAAAACGTGGACCAAATATGTTTGTTTTTCTTAAAATTCATATGCATGAGAAACATTAATGAAGCTGTATAGAAAGATGTGTATCATAAAAATGAGATAGATAGATAGATAGATAGATAGATAGATATATCACAACAAAGCAGCACCATTAAACACCACTTGAATCACATCCAGTTTCAACAACTTCACTGTTTCCCAACACCTCTGAGTCTGGGTCTGTCTGACTGTTGTGAGGACTGTGGTCAGAATGAGCCATCACACACACGGTTTCATCACATTTCACACCATTAATAGAAAAACAAAACCTCAGCCCACTTTGACAGCTGATTGGCTGACTGAGGGGTAAAAATGTCTTTAAAAAGTGGACCTGGACAGATGGAGAACCAGCAAAATTAGGCACCCTACGTGGCTACTGTTAAAATTCTAATTATTTGACTCTAGGTAAGATTATTTCATTTCTCGTTTAACAAAAGACAAGTGTTAAAGTAGCTGCTGAAATCAACTCCTTTTTGTCTTTTTCTCTACAAAGGACTATGCCTATCTCAGCTATGAAACTGCTGGTTTTGATTTGGTCCTTCACAGTATTGTGTTCCTGTATCCCTGTAAGTATCTCAAACCAACAATAACAACACTCTTCAAATCCATCCATGACTCACATGTTCTTTAATTGCTGTGGTGGTGTTGTGGTATTGCTTTTTAATGCTGAATGCAGTTAATTGAGGTCTGTCAAAAGAGTTTTGATGGGAGATCATTTGTATGTGAAGGTCTCTGAAGAGAAGAGACGAGTCAAACGCTCAGATGATAGCGACGAGGTCAGTATCTGGACACGTGCTGTAACCCACTGTCAGAATAATCCCATACACTAAACAATATATCTCTGTATGAAATCTGCCTTTGGTCTTCACTGTGTTTTCCAGATGAACCAGTACTACATGCAACGTCTGTTTCAGCCATTTCCTGTCCCCATTCCAGTGCCATTCCCACGGCCTTTTGTTTTCCCTTTTGTCATCCCGCCAGTCCTTCCACCAGTCACCCTTCCAATCCAAAAATGAGACAGGCACCTGGCTGACTGGGGAAAACCTGACTCTAGTGTACACTTACTACAAACATTGTCCAACTGAAATGTGGTAAATAAATAATAAAGCAATGTGTGAATAAGTGATTGACTTCTATGTGTCTGTTTTTCTCTTGCTACTACACCGCCTGCTACAACTACCACTGCAGCTACTACTACAGCTGCCCCTACAGCTGCTACAACCAAATTAATTCTGAAATTTAACCAGAGAAAATTGTGAAAAACTGAATGTAAACCAGTATAACATGACACTGATTTTTGTCATCAGCTTTGTTTTGTGTCAGTTTGTCATGAGAACTGTTTCTTTTCAACTTTCATATAAAGTTGTCTTAACTCAGTGGTTCTCAAACTTTTCTGTCATGTCCCCCTTCAGAAGCTGAAAAAAGTTCACACCCCCCACCACACGTAAACGGACTGAATTCTTATCAATCGTGAACAATACTGGGGGAGCAAGAAATAAAAAAGGAGCCCAGTTGAATTCGACTGCAATAAAAGAAATGATGCATGTCAGCACGGTAGCATCATCAAAGTCTTGTTTCTTTATTTCCCTACATAAATCATGTTCATTCAACTTAGTTCCACTCCATATGTTTCCCCTGGTCATCCACGCACCCCCTGCAGTGGCTCTATGCCCCCCCCCCCAAGAACCACTGTTAACCAGTCTACTACAATTAAAAATGTGGATCAAAATCAGTATATTCTCTGTAGTATCTGCTAAATAAACTTCATAAAATGGAAAACGTGGACCAAATGTGTTTGTTTTTCTTAAAATCCCTATGTATGAGAAACATGAATGAATAATGATTAAATTATTAATGAATGAAGCTGTGTAGAAAGCTGTGTATCATAGAAATTATTAGATAGACAGTTTCAACACCTTCACTGTTTCCCAACACCTCTGAGCCTGTGTCTGTCTGGCTCTTGTGAGTGCTGCGGTCAGAATGAGCCACCACACATGATTTCATCACATTTCACACCATTAATAGAGATACTTTATACTAGTCCCAGCTGTTTGGGAGCAAAATGTTCATGTCAATGGACTATAGTATATTATTTCTGATATGAGCTATTAAATGAATGCTACATATCATATGATCCACGTGTGGTTTCC
>LKNJ01006083.1:0-19381 GCA_002120245.1 Maccullochella peelii | reverse complement strand
ACACACACACACACACACACAGTATATAACCTTAAATCCTGAACCCTCAAACACTTCACCTCTGACGACAAAATGTCTTCACTCTGCCCAAGCCTCACTTTGGTCCTCACAACGACAGACACACAAAAAAAAACACACAACCTTAAGCAATGACCTTCTTCCTCCTCCTCTTCAGTGAACCGGACCTTCGCCCGCCTGCTGAGCATCGAGGTGAATCAGGGGAAAGGTCTGTTTTTAAGTCTCATAACCTCTGAAAACCTATTAGCATGCTACATGACTCATGCTAATAATGATTGTGACACCCCCCCCCCTTCAGCTGGGTGCTCGGAGCCCCCCCACACCGGACCCTGTCGGGCGAGTCACACCCGCTGGTACTACGACCCGCTGGAGAGGAAGTGCCACCGCTTCACGTACGGCGGCTGTGAAGCAAACGAAAACAACTTCGAGGAGGAAAACAAGTGCAGCAAGAGCTGCGAGGGCGTGACGGGTACTACACACACGTATAAATACACTTATACTGCCATATGGTAACATAAAGTACTATGTCGTGTATAGTAGTATGCAGTACCACACAGTATCACTAGTACTATAGAATACAGGTGCGGTATTTAGTGTGTGTGTGTGTGTGTGTGTGTGTGTGTGTGTGTGTGTGTGCGCAGAGCAGAACGTGTTGTTCAAAGAGGTGTTCGGACGCTTTGAGACGGAGAATGAAAGCGACTCAGGTGAGAACGCTTCAGTGATGCTACTACTACAGTCAGTGTGTGTCAGCTGACAGGAAGTGACCTCACTGTGTCCTCCTCAGGCAACATAGCGCTGGCCGTTCTGCTGTCAGTGGCCATCTTGGCTCTGCTGGCCATCCTGACCTACTGCTTCCTCAAGTCCAGGAAGAAGCACTCCCATAGGCCCGTTGCCACAGGCCCCGCCCATGTGGCGCTGTCGGAGCAGGACACGCTCGTTTACAACAGCACCACCAAACCTGTGTGACGTCATCTCTGCTGTCACCATGGCAACCTGTCACCTGCAGCTGCTGTTTGTTTCTGATTTTTCCACACCAGACTCAATGGATTTTTATCAAGAATTTACAGCGTTGCAGAAACTGTTAGTAAAACAGGCCAAGTTGACTTTAATTTCAAAATAAGACTCTCTATGAACCGTCTTCATGTAACTCGTGTTCTGCTCTCATATATTTGTGTTTTATCTATTAAAGTTAATATAAAGAGAGTTTAGTTTGTTTGGGTCTCAGGTGGTTTGTTTTAATTCAGATTTAAAATGAGAAACATGTAAATGTTTGACTGTAAATATGAACTCGTATAGTTTTCATCACCGTTGTTAATTTGCCGCCATGTTTGTTTTTAATGTTTGACATCTTCCGTTTTCAATAAAGTTGTGAGTGTAAAATGTGTTTGTTTCTGAAGCTTTCAGACGTTTCAACCATGTGATAACATCCAAACCGTCTCCATGACGACGAGGAAGATGAGATGAAACATAAGACAATAATAAAGTCTGTTAATTAGTTTAAACACAAATGACAAACAGGATTATCAATCGGCACGTGTAATGATCGGTACTTTTGTTGGACTCGGTTAATTCAAGAGTCTGTACGCTGTAAAAAGTGTCAGTGTGGATTCAGCTCAGAAAACCTCGTATCTCCACAGTGTTTCACATGTGGACAGAATATATTCTAATAAAAGAAGAATATTAATGAAGTTATTGGTAACAGAGAAGCGTTTTATATTCTAACATCTCTTCCTGTTATTATGGTCTGTGCTGCAACACGTCTGTAATATCTGAACTTCACTAATGAGAATAATAATATTTCACATGAAGCCGTTGGTTTGATCAGGTTTCCCTCTCAGTCCTGAACACTGCTGATCACGTTTTTATTTCCTGTAGTTTGTAAAACATTTTATTTTAATTTATTTTGTTTTTCTCATTTTAAGTGGAGTTCACGTGTGTTGTGTTTATACACGAGGTTGTTCACCCCGTCACCTTCACTGAGGAAGACTGTGGTGGGAACAGAGTCCAGTAGAGTCGGAGGTGGAGCACAGGCTGCTGACGGAGGATCCACACCCTTCAGCTGGAGACAGCAGGTTTTTATCCGCCACGTGTTTCAGAAACACTTGATGATCAAACGTGTTCAGAGTTTGTTCTCCGACAGGCTGAAACTGGTCTGAGATCAGGTTCAGGCCGGTTCCTGTTACTGGGTCTCCACAGAGCCGAACGCACTGTTCTAGCTGCAGCGTGTCGGACATGTTGTTTCCTTCATGTCCTCCTCTCTGTCTGCTGCACAGTTCCGTTTGTGTCCAGCAGGGGGACACACACACATATTATATTAAACGCCAACAAGGAAAACATTTAGTTTTATTCTGAAATCCTTCGAGTCCCTGAATGCAACGCTTCATGGCCTCCTGTGATGCCTTCAAGAGCATTTCCTTTTTAATTGCACATTTAGTTAGAACAGAGTATTTCTACAGTGTGGTATCAGTACTTTTACTGCAGTACTGTGTGGTTCATATACAGCTGGCTGTGGAGCTCTGCTGCCCCCCAGAGGACAGAAACACATTCATGCACCTTTAAATTTCTATATATATATATATACACATACAGTGTATATATATATACACAGTGCGTATATATATATATATATACATATACACACAGTGTATATATATATTTATACACAGTGTATATATATGTGTATACACACAGTGTGTATATATATTTATACACAGTGTATATATGTGTATATATATATACACACACAGTGTATATACTGTATATACATGCAGTGTCCTCTGAGGAACCTTCAGTGTGAAAGAATTCCACTCTGGTGCGCATGCGTAGAGGTGTGGGCGCAGCAGCAGGAGTCCTGCGGACGGACAGACAGGCGGACAGACAGACAGACAGATTTGAATGAGGAGCAGTGTGAGGAGGTGAACAGAGTCAGTGTGGATGTAAGTGAAGAAGATTTAGTTCAGGTGTCTTTAAATGAAACTCTGAGGTGAGTCCAAACTTGTTTCAGGACAAACGCAAACATGTTAAGAGTTTGTTGATATTCAGGACTTTCAGAGTAAAGTGCTGCATGTTTCTGACAGTCTGATGGATTTATTCTGTCCGGAGCTCACTGTCTACACGGAAGTGTGTTTTTAATCTGCTTCACTTTCTGCCTCAGACACTTCAAACATTTGAAAAGTTGAACCGAGTCTGTATTTTGGCTTCTTCTGTTTGAAACTGACTATAATTTAAAACAAATCATATTATTACGAAGTCACGACGTGTTAAAGTTCGCCAACTGTTAGCTGCCCTTGTAGCTTGTAGGTGGGGTTGTTGATGCAAAACTCCATTAGCAAATCTTGACATTTAAATATTACGTGCTTGTTTGAAACAAATGCCTGCTTCTTATATTGCAACCTATGGATTCTTAGAATCAGATGGAATCAATCTTTATTTCGGCATTGATCTTATACACAAGACAGCATTTATTGTTACTTATTTTGTAGCCAAAACACGCCCTAAAAGCGTCCGCGAGCCAGCACTGAGGCAGAGGGAAACAAGTCTGAACTCCTCAGTGATTTGATCAGATTAAGAGCTGCTTGGTGAAATATATCGTGCCGAAATGAACTGTGGATTTATTGGATTCAGAAACCCTTTGGACATGTTTGGTGATGTTTGTACCTTTGGCTTAGAGCAACAAAACCTTAAATGAAGCATTCTTAAAGGGAGATTTGTGTCAGAATATTGTGGCTGCAGAAGATAAAAATCTGCCTGTTTGTGCTGGAGTCTGGTTGTATCTGTCAGAAGCTGCTGATCAGTTCATATGAACCCGCATTATTACTGTGTGAGTGTGTGTGTGTGTGCATGTGTGCGTGCGTGAGTGTGTGCGTGTGTGTGATTTTCATCAGAGATGACAGCTGAGTCTCAAAACACAAAACAGTTTGTACAATAATCACATTTATAAGATGTAAAACAACAACAACAATCAGTGTGTGTGCAGTAATGTGTTTCCATGGTAACCGGACCAGATCCCTAACCTGATCAGGGCTCTGACAGGCTGCGGTCTGAGCATGCTCAGACACGCTGCCTTCAACAACATGTTCTGTCTGTTCAATGACGTCTGACTGAGATGCGGTTACCACGGCAACGAGACCTGGACCACTTCCAGCCGGGGCTGAAACAGTTTGATCGATCAGTCGATCGGTAGGCGATAAATTAGAGTATTGATCTCAGTGATCTCACTCTGCACGCAGCTGGTTCAGGCCTGTGTTAGTGACACCGCGTCACTTCCTGTTGACGCTGTTCTCTCTGTGAGGCCATCTGTCCGGTTCTTCAGTCCTGGTCTCGTTTTGTTTTGCCCTCATCCCCATCAGAGCAGACAGACAGCTGGTTCAGGTGTCTCACCTGACCGGCCGCTCTGTTTACACTGAGAAGCAGCCATTTAAAGGACTCTGCTCGGCTTTCTGTCGTCTCAAAGGTCTTCATCCCCACGCTGAGGTAGATCAGATGAACCTGGAGACACCCGGGCTGACAGTCTCTCAGTATCATCATAGCAACCCTGAGTTCTTCTTCTTACTGAAACTCTGCTTGTCCCTGAACACACCGCTAGCTTCAATGGGTTTCTGCTGGAGACCCCTTTAAGTCAAAACCTGCAGACCAGAAACCAGAATCAGTCACTGGTGGATCTACTGATACCGCACTGTTCTCTCAAGAGTCTCTACAATTATTATTGTTGACTGGTTGGACCTGGTGGGACCTGGTGGGACCTGGTGGAATCTTGTGGGACCTGGTTGGTTAATTCTTGAATTTGAAAAAAGTGGATTGACTAAAAAAGTCCAAGGTGTTATCATGTGACCCCAGTGTGGAACCTGGTCCAACATGGTTCAGACACTTGAATGCCTCTTCCTTCTGACTGAGACTCTGCAGCTGTGAGGCGTTCACTGACTGCAGCTTTAAATGGTGAATTTGACTTCTTGATTTATTGTCTCTCTGATCTACAGCAGCTGAGTGCTGACGGAGCATCTGCAGTGTCCCTGAACGCATCACTGCCTGATGACTTTAAAACACCTGCAGAGGACACACACACACACACACACACACACACACACACACACACACACACACACAAGTCATATTGTGTGTGTGTGTGTGTGTGTGTGTGACGCTGTGGTTTACTCCTCTGGTTCTGGTCCTTGATTGTGATTGGCCGAGCTGCGTTCAAAGCCGCTGTATAATATAAACACAGGTCCGGTTCAGTCCGGTCGACTTTGACCCACCAGAGTCACAACGCAGTCTGTCACTGATCGTGTTCACTGTGATTTGATGAACAATAATCAATCAGACATCATCATCAAATCACTCTGTGTGCGTGTGTGTGTGCGCAGGTGACAGTGTGATGCCTGAACGATCTCTCAGCTCGTCCAATGACGTCGCTCTGCAGGATGAAGGTCAGAAACTCCTCTTCCTCATATTTCCTGCATCAGCAGCATCTTCAGCACGCTCTGCCTGTCTGTCTGCCTGTCTGTCTGCCTGCCTGCCTGCCTGCCTGTCTGTCTGTCTGCCTGCCTGCCTGCCTGCCTGCCTGCCTGCCTGTCTGTCTGCAGCTCAGCTGTGAGCGGTCGCTCCTTGTTGTTGTCTGTGTTGATGTGTGGAGTCTTTCTTCTCGGGGGTCGGTGGTGGAGGGAACCGGCAGCAGTAACATCACAAATGTCTCACAGAGGACAATAGACGCCTGTCTGTCTGCCTGCCTGCCTGTCTGTCTCTCTGAGCTCAGTGTGAGCTGCAGGTGACGTCACGCTGTGCTTCCTGTGTCACAGTGAAACACAAGTGTTTACTCTGGAAACAGTGAGACGGGTTCAGAGTGTGAGACAGAGTCGGGCTCAGACCACATCAGCCTGCACAGACTCTGATCCTCACATCTCTTAACGTCTGTTAGCAACCGTACTCAGACCTGGTCCTGAACAGGACCTGGTCCCTCCTCAGCTTCACAGGTGATGCGGTTCAGGAGAAACCTGCGGCTGTGATCGGTCCGGGTTCAGTTTGTCGTCTCACAGCCGAACAGAGTTAAAACTCGTGTGAGTCTCTCACCGACACGTTGGTTCTGACTGTCTGAGGACTTATCCTGGTCCTGGTTCTGTATTGCAAAGTTAAACCCCTCAGAGTCTCTGTGTGACAGGAAGCAGCCAGCAGGGGGCACCCCCTCCCTCTGCTCCTCACACTCTAATTAGATAATTGGGTTAAGCCCTGCCCCCTCCTGTTAGAGCTGCAGGCACGCAGACTCAGACCTGCACAGACCTGCTCAGACCTGGTTTCAGACGGACCTCGTCCCTTCCTCTCTCTCTCTGCGCTGTGTTTAAGGTAATCTGGGATTTTACGGCGTCTACACAAATATCATGTTTGTATTCAGTAGGAGTCAGCTGCTGGGTCGGGTTATTGATCAGTCTGCGGGGTCGGGTTATTGATCAGTCTGCGGGGTCGGGTTATTGATCAGTGTGTGTCAGAGTCTCATGTGGAGACCAGGCTTCTTGTTCAGGTATAAATGTGACTTCCTGTCTGAGTCAGCAGAGTAAAACAGCCAATCAAAGAGCTCCGTGGGGCAGTGAGGTGGGACAGGTGTTGTGTTCACCCTGCAGGTCTATTCCTAAATGTTCTGGATGATGTCACAGCTCTGGATGGAGCCGTCTCCATAGCAACGGCCCCCCAGGGCTGAAGGGTAGTGCAGTCCGGTTCAGAGATCAGAGACTCTGATGATCTGAGGGAGGAAACGCTACCTGAACGTGAGGCTCCGCCCACCACACACCTGGATTCTTCTGATGATTGGATATTGATCTCAGCAGCAAACGTGTGTGTATGTGTTCACTTGAAGCTAATCTCAGGTCACATGACCAGATTCTTAATCGCCATGGAAACCAGCTGACTTTAACTGTGTTACATAACAGAGGTGATGATGATGTCACTCTGCTGACATCATCATTACCAGAGGTTCGACAGAGCGTCACTGGTTCATATGATACCGGGTCGTATGATCCAAAACTCTGATCGTGACTTCCTGTTCGAGGCTCACAGTAAACCGCCTCGGCCCTGATCCCTTGCAGGTTTGGGTTTAATAATAATATTAATCTTTATTTATAGAGCGCTTTTCTAAAACCATGTTACAAAGTGCTTCACAACGAAAAGAGTTAAAAGAGTTTCTGATTCTGCCGACCTGATGTCCTCAGGCAGCTCGTTCTAGAGCTCCGGGGCTCCGACTGCAGACGCCTCGGGAACAGATAAAAGACCTCTGCTCAGATATGTAGGCTGGAGAGCCTTAAAGGTCAACAGCAAAATCTTAAAATCTCTTCTTAAACTGGGAGCTGGTGCAAGGAGGCTGAAACAGAGTTCTGGCTGAGGCAGGTGAAGAGCCTGCTGCCCACCTGTTCCTGCAGCCGCCGCCGCTGCTACTGTTGTTAGTGATCTTATTATCAGTATTACTATTATTAGTAGGGGGGGTGGATTAACTGACTGCTTAATCCTCATTGTACAGATTAGAAACACATCCTTCACCTCCATGTTCTACACTGTAAAACATCAGACAGGAAGTCTGATGTTTTACACCCCCCCNCACACACACACACACACACACACACACACACACACACACACACACACACCTGTACCTGTGAACGTTTGTGTCCCAGTTCAAGACTGATCAGGTTCAGGGGGATTCTGCCTCATCTGCAGTGAGCTGCTGGGAAACCAGGGGTTAATCCTCCCAGAGCGAGGCATTCGAGGCATGCAGGAACTCTGCCTCTCCTCACTGATAATCCTCCCACAGCCCCCCCCCCCCAGGTTGAGTAACTGAGCAGGTAAACAGGAGAAGAGATTCATATCTGTGTGACTCACCAGCTGATTACAGATCAGTCAGACAGGAAGTGATGCGTCAACATGTTTCTTCCTGTCTGTAACCGACCAATCATGAGTCACCACAGAGGAGACGATGAAACTTGAAATCTGTTGGTTTGAGAACCACATGAGACCAGAACAGATCTGAGGTCAGAGAACCGAACTTCTGAGTGGAGAAATAAGAAAATAAAGACAAACTAAAGTCACGTGATGTGAGTATCAGACATCCTCTGCCCAGTGTATCATCTGAAAACCCAATACAGAACTTCCATTAGAAATCTGCTGTTTTAACCCTGAGAAGCAGCAGGAATAAACCATGTGGACGGTTCATGAACGCAGCTTCCTGTTTGTGATGCTTCAGAGAGGCGTTTCTAATATTTTGTCCACCCTCACTGAAAACAGTCGAGCAGCCAACAGCTGATTGGACGTCTGAGGTCACAGCAAGAAAATGTCCTGTTGCATCAGGATGAGACGTCGTGGTTAAAGAACTCTGTTGTGTCTCCAGAACAGTCGGCCATTATTCTGCCTCTTAGCTCCACCCCCCCGAGACGCTCAGTGACACAAACAAACAAACTGCTCTCACATCAGCTGATCACTGACACACCAGGACCAGGACCAGGACCATCCACACAGACTCTGAGCTACAGAGCGTTAGCATGTCCACATTGAGCTAGCTTTAGCTTTGTTGGACCATCACCTGCTGGTTAACATCTGTGGCCTGTGTGCAGGAAGTGATGTCAGAGTGCAGGAAGTGATGTCAGAGTGCAGGAAGTGAGGCTGGAGCAGACTGGATGGTTTATTTATGAAATGTCCAGAGTAAAGACGCTGCTGAGCTCAGTCCGTCTGCTCCTGCAGAGTTCAAAGCTTCCTGTGGGTCACACAGGAAGTGAGTCCAGGTAAAGGTCAGAGACCACTTCAAACACTCGGAGGGTCTCCAGCCCGGATCAGTCGGGTCAGCTGCACCTTTCTAAACACAGATGCATGATGGGAGTTGATGATGTGTGTGTTTGCATGTTGGTTCAGTCTTTACTCATCATTTCCCCAGAGCATCAGGGACCTGACCTTTGACCTCTGTCTCCTTGTGAGTGTCAGTTTTCTCTCCGCTAACGCGGCACGTTTCACTGTGTTTGTGACAAATAAAGCTTTAAGTCCTTGAATCCCAGAGGTGATTCCAGTCCTGGAGGATTTGGTGACCCCTGTGGTCCCTGCAGGTAGCAGCAGGTGTGCTTTTATACTCCAACTCCCAGAATTCAGTTGGAAATGTCAACAAACAAACAGCCAGCTGCTCCTCTGTCAGATAACAGAGTTACAAAGTTGTTAACAGACTGCTTCCTGGTCCTGATCAGTTTACTGGTCCTGGTCCTGGTTGGTCCTGGTCCTGGGTGATCGAAGAAGAAGAAGAAACAAGAAACAACGAAAAAATTATTTAAACAATGAAAGTCAGATAAAAGTGAGTTGTAGGGGGAGGTTTAAGAGTTTGCCTTCAGGGTTAAAATTAGCAGCAAGCTAACAGGGACAGGAAGTGCTCAGGGCTCTTCTCTTCTTCTGCTGCTTTTTATGACTTTAATGACTTTAATAGTTTCCTCCTCATTTTGTTCCTCTTCCTCCTTTTGTCGTCTATGATCTTTACTTTGACTAACTCCTCCCCCCCGTGGTTAAAGTCCGTGTGTGTGTTTTACTTCAGTCTGTCCAGACCTGTGGAGCCTTCAGGCGTCTCTGAAGCTGCAGGAAAACAGTGTTTTGTCTGTGAGGAGGTTTGTCCAGCTGTTAGCGAAGCATCGTGTTTGAGTGATGGGGTATCAGAGGAGCATGTGGCGCAGTCTGGCCGGAGGAGGCGGTGCTGTGGTCAGGTGTTCGTGTTCAGAGGAGGAGGTGAAGATCTCCTTCAGGGAGGAGCGGCAGCTCAGACGAGTGTCGGTCCGCCGCTGGTTCGGTGAGTCGCTGCAGGCGTCTGACGGCTTCGTGCAGCTTTTATTTAGTTTTTTCTGCCACATTTATTTTCAAACTTTATTTTGTTAAAATTCACAGTTTCTCACTGATTTTATGAACTTAACATGAAAGTGTTTTGGTGAAAGACATTTTTATAGCTTTTATCTATTTTGTCTTCAAATGTATTTAAAGTGTTCTTGTCATGTGTGATGACAGAACATGTGCTGTGGTTCTGTCGGTTAACAGCTGCAGAGGTCAAAGTTCAGCAGTGTGTTTGAATGGAAACACTGAGCTGTGACTGGTCCACTCTGTTATCATGTTAAAGTGGCTGGAGGCCATAAATTCCCTTCCTGTTGGGTCAGTGAATGCCTCGCTGACTTCACACTAGCAGGAAGCCAAACAGCTAACGGACACTGAGTGTGTGTGTGTGTGTGTGTGTGTGTGTGTGTGTGTGTGTGTGTGTGTGTGTGTGTCCGGTCTGCAGTTTGAAACTGTTTTTCATTCAAACTGCACACACACACACACACACACACACACACACACACACAGACACACACACTCAGTCTGGTTCTTCTTCTGTGACTGAAGAGAAACTGAGTTTTAATCGAGTTCCTTCAGTAGAAACAAAGCTGTGTGCGTGTGCGAGTGTGTGTGTCACCTTCAGCCTGAACAAACACCTGGACGAGTCCCGCTGAATAAAGTTGTGTTAATGCTGCATTCAAGCCTCATAAGGAGAATGGGAAAACCTGCTGTTAGTCTGACTCCAGTCTCAGTGACCTCATCCAGGATCCTGGTGGTCTGAGGGTAGGAGCTCTTCCTGAGCCTCTCAGTGCCAGCCTGGTGTATCCGGGATCTTCTTCCCGTCCGCAGCAGGGACAAAAGGTCGGTACCTGGGTGGCTGAGATCCTTAATGATTCTCCTCATGCTGCGTCTCAATTCAGATACTTCCGTTAGTACACTTACATGCAGTACTCAGTGTACACTGTGTACTCAATGTACACTGAGTACTGTAGTGCGTTAATTTTCACAGTGTAGTGGCTCTTCTGCATTTACCGGAAATGACGATCGCAACATTTGACCTCTTCTTCTTCTTCTTCTTCTTCTTCTTCTTCTTCTTCTTCTTTTTAATGGCAGAGTGCAACCCGGCGGAGATTAACCGCGATTGCTGTACGCCAAAATGTCTGCCGGCTCATTTGCTCACTTGACTTGAATTCAATGTGATGAAAAATGAATGAAAATGAACGCACTTTTACTTTTAGCCACGGCCGCTGTTTTTATCGGTTGGTGGCCCCTCCCCTCCCGCTACGTAGCCAAGATGGCGACCAGTGAGGGAGAGAAGTGTGCAGCGTTCCACACTTTCTGACCGTTATGAGTTCACCATCCGGGTCCTCACAGTGCGTTCTGCCATAAAGTCAGTGTGAACGCACTGATGAACTCAAAATAGCGAGTGTAAGTACAGAAGTACGTGAAGACGCAGCTTTAGTTTCACACCGCCTGGAGTCAACATCCTTTGGGCAGCTTCAGCTCCGCCTGTGATACATCCAGCTGAATGAACCACTCATGTTAACTTGTGTTAGCATAACATTCTGGCTAACACTGTTGTTCTGTAGCAGTGCAGCTAGCATAAAGAAGTTATAGCATCATTTACTTTCAAACATGCAGTTAGAGGAGATTTAAAGTCAGAAACGGAAGAATCCATTTTCTTTTTCTGTTTTCTGGTCGACTCTAAGTGTTTGGTTGTTCTCTCTGTCTCAGGTGGACCGTCAGCGTCTTTGCTGTTCAGATATTTAGCTAAACCCTCTGAACAGCGGTTAGCAGGTATGTTTGCTAACACCGTCCCAAACCACACGGTGGCCATTTTGAGCAGAGGGTGGGAAACTGCAGCAGCTTTTTACTACAAACATTCAACATTAGATAGATTACGCACTAAAAAACTAAGAAGCTAACACGTCTGATTCCAGAACAATAATATAATAATAATTTAGTTTCACTGCCTGTACCAGAGCCTAGCTAGCTAGCTGTTAGCTCTGGTGCTGCGTTTGTCCTCTAGCTGTGGAGATATACTTAGACTTTAATTTGTAGCTGTGATACACATTTAATTTCAGTCGCTTAAATCTTTCAGCCAAGTGCAGCTTAACTTTATGCAGCGTTCATGTCGTAGGGAAGTTACAGCTGGGAATCTTCTTCTGAAAGACTGAATAAATAAACTGTGAAACTGTGAACTCTTATTCTTTTATTTAAAGCAGTTTAAACAAACGTTTCTTTATGGAGTTTCCCACCATGAGAGTTCAAAATGGCCGCCGTGTGAATACATAAAGTCAAATCACAGAGAATCTCAGAATGCTCCAGAATCAAAACTACAGCCTGTGAATGAATCTAATCACAACAAATCATCAATCAGTGTTATTGATCTGATCAGATCAGCGTGAACAAGCAGCTTCATGTTATCAGATGTGATCAAACAGATTTATGAAGTTCAATTGGAGGGAACCTGCTGCTCTGATGTGATTGGCTGATTGGACTGTGATGTCATCACTGTGGTGTCTGTCCACAGTTTGTTCAAACTTTATTTAAACAGGTCAGATTTGTGTTGGGCTGCAGCCAAATATCAAACGTCTACATCGTCCTGAGTCAGACCTGAACCCAGAGACCTGAACCCACAGACCTGAACCCACAGACCTGAACCCACAGACCTGAACCCACAGACCTGAACCCACAGACCTGAGACTCATGTTGAATCTTCAGCGAGATCATGATCTCACACAAAGGTGACACACGTGTACAAACTGCTGAGGTTCATTACATTGACCTCTGTAGAAAACAGATTATCAAATGTTTATCAAAAGTTTGTGCTGATGCAGTTTATCACCTGGTACGATGACGAGACGACGACAGTCTGACAGACTCCGACGCAGGTTTCGGTCTCTGAGAAACCTTCGTCCTCTTTGTGATGACGAGTCTCCTCCTTCAGGTTCTTCAGGCGTTCTCTGCAGATTAAAGAACCTGAAACACGGCACTCCTGTCATCTGTTATTTAAGTCTGTAGTTCTGTTGAGCAAGGCCCTGATCAGTGACATCATTATGATGTCATCCTGACCTGCCCCCCCTCTCTCCTCAGAGTCCCCCCGCCTGTCCACCGCCTCCATCAGCAGTAATGAGCGCGCTCCGTCGACCACGCCCTCCGACTCCTCTGACCGCCGCCCTCTGAGCCTGATCTCCACGCTGTCCTCGGGCTCCGGAGACGACAACCTCACCCCCCCGCCGTCCACCCAGACCCCTGACATTGACCTGGATGTGAACCCCAGGGGGGGCGCCGCAGAGGGCGCGTGGCCACGTCCAGAACCCGACCGGAAGGGGCGGAGCAAAGAGTCCACGCCGAGCCGAGCCTCCAGCCGTTCGTCGCCGTTCGTCACCAGAAGCATGGCGCCGAATCCCCAGCTGACCTACCTGGACCGGGTCGTCATGGAGATCATCGAGACGGAGAGGATGTACGTCAGAGATCTGCGCATGATCGTCGAGGTGAGTCACCGCTGCCGCGCCGATCCTAAAACATCCAATCAATCAGTTTGAACAACAAATATATCAATATGTATCAATATATTCAAAACATTATCTGGAGAAAACTTTACATTTAAATCTATATAATAAAACATGAGATACGTCTTTAATGACATGTGACAAATCACCTTTACCCTTCAGAATAAAAGCCATCACTAAATCACTAAATCATCACTGATCATCACTGATCATCACAGGATTGTCTGGTATCAGTGTCTCCCATCAGAAAAAGGTTTTTGTCGTCCGGTCAGCAAACAGACCAGCATTTTACAGTGAAAGGTCTCCCAGCTTCACTTCCTGTTCAGGATATTGATGACTTCAGGACAGACGGCCGTCTCTGAGCTTCCTCTGAATGATGCCGCCGTCCCCGACTATAATTAACTGGTTAAGACAGGATTAAGTGCTTATGTAACAGTGAGGATCACAGATAAACCTGAACCCACAGTGGAGACCTGGACCTGCAGGCTGCCGTCCAAACACACTGACGGAGACGCAAAACTAAACGAGTCAAACTGGTTTTAAATCAGGAATAAACTGAACAATAATATAATAATATAATAATATGAGATTTAGAAGAGATTTAATAAAATCTATAAAACATTAAATACATCATGTGTGGAAAAGAAAATACGTATAAAATATATCTAATAAATATCTAAAAGAACAGATTCATCAAAATATTTTCAAATTAACACACGTAGTGTATAAACATAAATTATATTCACGTTTTTTCTATAATATGTAAAAACAATGAAAATAAAATGATAAAAAATGATTGTTGTGTTCACTTTTGATCATCATATAGAAATAAACAGCAAAATGATCAACAATAAATGTATTTATTAGCATAAATTAGATTTATTTTCTTTACAATTTTATTATTTTATAATTATATTATTTTATTACAATTTAAATTAATTAATGATCCAAATAAAAAACTAATAATAGTTGAGAGGTCACTTTTATTGATCAGATTACTGTCGGTCTGCCCCCTGCTGGACCAACTGAGACACGACAGGAAGAAAAACTTTATTTATCAGGTGATTGGCTTAAACAGATTTGATCTTTATGATTTGATTTGATTTGTAACTCTAATTAAGCTTCATTTACATCTTGTCATGCTTACAATCAATATCTGCAGTAACTATTAAACAAAGGTAAGATGGTAATGTGCATCCCCCCCCCGCAGGACTACCTGGCTCACATCATCGATCAGTGTGATTTATCGATCCGTCCTGAGCAGGTCTGCTCTCTGTTTGGAAACATCGAGGACATCTACGAGTTCAACAGGTGACACAGAGTTCCAATCAATATGATTAACAATAATGATAATATTAATATTAATGATAAGCTCCGCCCCTCAGAGGTCACGTGTTGTAAACAGATGTTGTTGTTGTTGTTGTTGTTGTTGTAACGTTTCCTCAGAACAAACGAGTTTCCTTCATGTCAGAGGGTGAGTTTGGTTCAGATCAGCAGAGTGACTCTGCAGTGGTTTGCTGTGGTCTGCTGTGGTCTGCTGTGGTCTGCTGTGGTCTACAGTGGTTTGCTGTGGTCTGCAATGGTTTGCTGTAGTCTGCAGTGATTTGCTGTGCTCTGCTGTGGTTTGCTGTGGTCTGCAGTTGTTTGCTGTAGTCTGCAGTGGTCTGCTGTAGTCTGCAGTGGTTTGTTGTGGTCTGCTGTAGTCTACAGTTGGTTGCTGTGGTCTGCTGTAGTCTGCAGTGGTTTGCTATGGTCTGCAGTTGTCTGCAGTGGTTTGCTGTGGTCTGTAGTGGTCTGCTGTGGTCTACAGTGGTTTGCTGTGGTCTACAGTGGTATGCTGTACTCTACAGTGGTCTGCTGTGGTCTGCAGTGGTCTGCAGTGGTTTGCTGTACTCTACAGTGGTTTGCTGTGGTCTACAGTGGTCAGCTGTGGTCTACAGTGGTTTGCTGTACTCTACAGTGGTCTGCTGTGGTCTACAGTGGTTGGCTGTACTCTACAGTGGTTAGCTGTACTCTACAGTGGTCTGCTGTGGTCTACAGTGGTTTGCTGTGGTCTGTAGTGGTCTGCTGTGGTCTACAGTGGTTTGCTTTACTCTACAGTGGTCTACAGTGGTTTGCTTTACTCTACAGTGGTCTGCTGTGGTCTGCAGTGGTTTGCTGTGGTCTGCAGTGGTCTACAGTGGTTTGCTGTACTCTACAGTGGTTTGCTGTGGTCTGCAGTGGTTTGCTGTGGTCTGCAGTGGTCTACAGTGGTTTGCTTTACTCTACAGTGGTTTGCTGTGGTCTACAGTGGTTTGCTGTGGTCTGTAGTGGTCTGCTGTGGTCTACAGTGGTTTGCTGTGGTCTACAGTGGTTTGCTGTACTCTACAGTGGTCTGCTGTGGTCTGCCGTGGTTTGCTGTGGTCTGCAGTGGTTTGCTGTACTCTGCAGTGGTCTGCTGTTGTCTACAGTGGTCTGCTGTGGTCTACAGTGGTTTGCTGTACTCTACAGTAGTCTGCAGTGGTCTACAGAGGTCTGCTGTGGTCTACAGTGGTTTGCTGTGGTCTACAATGGTCTGCAGTGGTCTACAGTGGTTTGCTGTACTCTACAGTGGTCTGCAGTTTGCTGTGGAGATCTTTTGATAATATTTTGATAATTTTTTATAATAATTTATTATTATTATTATTACTGAACTTTTACACTTGAACTTCACCTGCTGAGGAAGATGGTGTGAAGCGATCAAAAGCTCCAGCACGGTTACTAAATGGACCTGTGAACAGTTTTAATCATGTTTGTAGATAAACTCAGCGGTGGAGATGACTGTTGTTGTTGTTGTTGTCGTCATGGTGATGGTGTTTCCTGTTCACAGCGAGCTGCTTCAGGCTCTCGATCTGTGTGACAACGACCCGGTCGCCATCGCCAGGTGCTTCGTCATGAAGGTGAGAACAAACATCAGTTTTTAATGATCTCCTTCACTCCAAGTAAAAATATCATCAAAACATAAAAGTGTTTGTGGTGCTCGTTTTTATTTTCCAGAACTTTATTTTGAAAGAACACTTTGATAACTCACTTAACAATTTGAGGAAAATCTTTATTTGTGATTTTTATGGACGATATTGTGACTGTGATTTAAAATGTTTCCTATAAATTAAACTCCAGGTCTGAATTAGCGTCTAAATAATATTTAAAAATCAATGGTCACTTACTAAACTTTCACTAAACTTATTTACAGCTTAGTTAAAGGTAAAATATTGTTATAGAAGTAATTAAACATCATTTCTTACAGGTAAAAGATGTTTTTGTGGTTCTTGTTTTTACAGAAAATCTTATAATCACATTGAAATGATGCCAGAATATCAAATATTAACATCCAGTCTTTGTTTAGTGTTGCAGTAAACGTGATGATTTACTGAGTTTGTAATCTCACTTCAGAGCGAGTACTTCGAGATCTACACACAGTACTGCACCAACTACCCAAAGTAGGTACTGACAACCTGCACCCCCCCACTGTTTCCCATGTTGTCACGATGCATTCAGGGGCAGGAAAACTGACACAGTTCTGTTTCCAGCAGTAACAGAACTCAGATATTTGCTGAGTGTAAAACATCATTTAACTAATTTCTACCTGTTCACACCTGGTTCTCTCTGTTCACACCTGGTTCTCTCTTTTCACAATTGTTTCTCCCTGTTCACACCTGGTTCTCTCTGTTCACACCTGGTTCTCTCTGTTCACACCTGGTTCTCTCTTTTCACACCTGGTTCTCTCTTTTCACACCTGGTTCTCTCTGTTCACACCTGGTTCTCTCTGTTCACACCTGGTTCTCTCTGTTCACAATTGTTCTTTCTGTTCACACCTGGTTCTATCTGTTCACAATTGTTTCTCCCTGTTCACACCTTGTTCTCTCTGTTCACACCTTGTTCTCTCTGTTCACACCTTGTTCTCTCTGTTCACACCTGGTTCTCTCTGTTCACACCTGGTTCTCCCTGTTCACACCTGGTTCTCCCTGTTCACACCTGGTTCTCTCTGTTCACACCTGGTTCTCTCTGTTCACACCTGGTTCTCTCTGTTCACACCTGGTTCTCTCTGTTCACAATTGTTTCTCCCTGTTCACACCTGGTTCTCTCTGTTCACACCTGGTTCTATCTGTTCACAATTGTTTCTCCCTGTTCACACCTGGTTCTCTCTGTTCACACCTGATTAAACCAGTGTTCCTGTTCACACCTGTCTACCCTTACACACCTTGTTGCAGTTCGGTTGCAGCGCTGACGGAGTGCATGAGGAATAAATCTCTGGCTAAGTTTTTTCGGGATCGTCAGGCGGAGTTGAAGCGTTCACTGCCTCTGGGTTCATACCTGCTCAAACCTGTTCAGAGGATCCTCAAGTACCACCTGCTGCTGCAGGTACGACACCAACACACCTGAGAGTGAAGGGAAGGATGTATTCCTCAGGAATTTAGTGTGATAACATTTAATTCAAATTATTACTTAAATTAAATCACTTTATGGTGATGGTGGTGATGGTGTATTTGTGCAGGAGATTGCAAAGCACTTTGACCCGATGGAGGAGGGCTATGAGGTGGTGGAGGAGGCGATCTACACCATGACAGGTGTCGCCTGGTACATCAACGACATGAAGAGGAAGCACGAGCACGCCGTCAGACTGCAGGTCAGCCGCACATTCACACACAATGCTCACATGACACACGTTTGTCTTCATTATCAAAGTTTAGAAGGTGGAATGAAGGTGTTGTTGGTTTCATGTGTTTTCTTCAGGAGGTTCAGTCTTTGCTGCTGAACTGGAAAGGTCCTGACCTCACCACGTACGGAGAACTGGTTCTAGAGGGAACCTTCAAAGTTCATCGGGCCAAAAACGAGAGAACGCTCTTCCTGTTCGACCGCATGCTGCTGATCACCAAACGCCGCGGAGAACACTACGTCTACAAGACGCACATCACTGTGAGAACAAACACACACAGAAGCTGCTTCAGAGTTTAGACCATTTACAGTTTCAGTGTCAGGAACAGTAAATAAAGCAGGAAGGAACAAGAAGGAACTGCTGAGGTTTATAAAACAAAGTGGCTTCATTACGACCTTTCAGCTGGAACTTCAGTTAGATTCATTAGAAGAAGAAACAGACGGAGCACTTCGTGTTTGTCATGTTAAACTTTAACAGTGAAGCAGAGCAGAGTGTGAAAAAACCTCCTCAGCATGTGAAGTGATCAAACCTGCAGCAATAACACATGTATTGATTGACTGATGTATTGATTACTTCCTCCTCTGTGTGGTTTCAGTGCTCCACTCTGATGCTGATTGAAAGCGCCAAAGATTCTCTGAGCTTCAGCGTGACTCATTACAAACATCCCAAACAGCCTCACACAGTCCAGGTGAGACCCTCTGCACCTGCCATACACCTGCACACCCTCCTCACCCTCACCCTCCTCCTCCTCACCCTCCTCACCCTCATCCTCCTCACCCTCCTCACCTTCATCCTCCTCATCCTCCTCACCCTCCTCATCCTCCTCATCCTCCTCACCCTCATCCGCCTCATCCTCCTCAACCTCCTCACCCTCATCCTCCTCACCCTCATCCTCCTCACCCTCCTCACCCTCACCCTCCTCATCCTCCTCACCCTCATCCTCCTCACCCTCCTCATCCACATCTCTCTGATCTGTGCTGGATATGACCTAATAAATAAATAAATATTACCCAGGGTGCACTGGGTACTAATCTATCACTGACTGCAATTGTTGTTGGCAGCAGATTATATCTTTTCTTCTTTCCTTTTATTACAACTCCTTCTGTTACAGGGTGTTTTGTGTTTTCAGAGGATTTTTCTCGAGTTTGAAACGTTTCTCTTCGGTTTGTTGTTTAAATGTTTCCAGGCGAAGACGGTGGAGGAGAAGAAGCTGTGGGCTCATCACATCAAACGCATCATTCTGGAAAACCACGTCGCCATCATCCCACAGAAGGTCAGGAACCACCAGCACCAGTATACACACCACCAACACCAGTATACACACCAGTATACACACTACTAACACCAGTATACACACCACTAACAC
>LKNJ01006082.1:10589-29937 GCA_002120245.1 Maccullochella peelii | reverse complement strand
CTACTTTACAGTTTAATACAGTTCTGCTTTACAGTTTAATGCAGTTAAACTGTACAGTTTTATGCAGTTCAATGTTGCAGTTTAATACAGTTCTGCTTTACAGTTTAATGCAGTTAAACTGTACAGTTTAATGCAGTTCAACTTTGCAGTTTAATACAGTTCTACTTTACAGTTTAATGCAGTTAAACTGTACAGTTTAATACAGTTCTACTTTGCAGTGTAATACAGTTCTACTTTACAGTTTAATACAGTTCTGCTTTACAGTTTAATACAGTTCTGCTTTACAGTTTAATGCAGTTAAACTGTACAGTTTAATGCAGTTCAACGTTCACATGATTCTCCAGTTTTATTTAATTTTTTATTTCTTTATAATACACATTCAAAATATTATATGCCAAAACTATGGAACTCCAGAGTGATCAATATTAAATAAATAAAAAACAACAATATGGAATAAATATTATAAATAATAAATAAATATTAATAATAAAATGAACCAACAATTTTATGAAATAACTGAAGAAATTCTTCAAGCTCAACTCGTTAAACCTAATCGTCTCTCACCTTTCAGCCAATCACATGTCACCTGCCTATTGAGCTAGCAACTGTTGCCAAATGTAGCCAGTTAGCTTCTGTTAGCAACAACAATGGCAAAGCAATTCTGAGTCAGCAGCTGCTGCTGTAAATAAACACAGAAGCTTAAATTACAACCTTGTCCAGCTCCATTTTGGATCTGGTTTCCTGTTGGAAGCTCCGATCAAACAGTCAAATCAAACGTTTATCTCTTTCTCATTAGCAGATCAAACATTCACGTAGCAACGTTTCATATTTAGCTGAGCTGACCATCACTTTTAGAATCACCAGCAGCACAATATAGCAGCTGTAGATAATTAATGCTAATTATGTCACTGCTAAAATTAACCATATGTATTGTCTGACCTGACCAATGAGCATTCATTATACAAAGTAGCTCCAGTCTATAGCAGCTCTGTGGGATCAGGATGTGTCAGCTCATTTTCAGGTTGGAGCTGTTTCTACCTTCTGAAGCTGATCACAGATCTGAGTTTTAGTTATTTTTAACTTAAGTCACTTGCAAATGTTGAAAGCGGAAACTGATTAGAATCGATAAAATATTATCAAGCACCAATTCATGGACCAAGTACTGTCCCAGTTCAAAGTCACACTTAGACAACAACACTCCAGTGATGCTTTGGGAGCTGACTCATGAGTGAACCTGGAGTACAAGTATCAAATAGATTTCCTGTTTTTGGAAATTCAAATTTTGATTGTGCAGTGAACAGTTTCTGAGAGGTTTGAACATGAAGTGACAGTTTGAATCAGACGTCCAGCTGCAGGTCGCAGGACAACGTCAGCTGTGAATCCTGAGTCATGATGTTCATCCAGAGCCACACCCTCAGCTACAACACCACCCTCACACCCACCCACAGTCTGAGCTCACTGCTCACATTCAGAAACCTTCGCTCGTGTTCTGTTGTGTGATAATAAAAACGGATCATGTTAATTGATAATGAAAGCTGAGATGTGGGTGGCTCAGTTCACCCCTCAGTGGAACAAACTAGTCCAGGGTTACACTTTGTTTACCACGATGTAATATTATTCATTTTAATCTGATCATCTCCTGGGTTTGATGATGTGATCACTGCATCTCGTCCCATCATTTCTGAGGCCTATAAACCTGATTTATTATTAATATGAATTTATTTAACCTAAATCTGCCAGTTCAGTGTGAGAATATTTCAACCTGATTCCAACAGAAAACACAACAATACAAATGTGACGTTAGTGTTTTCATGTGAAATGTCCAAAATCCACATCTGCCTTTATATGAATTCATACATGGTAAACAGGTTTTCCTGTGTTCACGTCATTTGATGGGCTCTTTTGAGAGATAAATAAGAGAAGACTTTCATGTTATTTAATCAATTTTGAGAGAATATTACGTTCAGATAATCAGCCATATACAAACCATTCATTTCTCAATAAATTATCCCTTTAAAAATACCTTAATAACATCAGTATTAATGGACACATTAATTCAACTTGAAGGTAAAAATGAAGGGATTCAAACCAAAGAAACTTTATATAATTATGTTACCATGGTAACATTATTCATCTGACTCATTTTACAAAACTTGATGATTTAAAGGGTCATTGTTCTAAATGTGACTCACTAAGTGAATATAACTGACAGTCAGTGAGTCAGACTGTAAGGAAACACCTTGCTTGGTTTACTGATGACATCAGTACACAGTGACCTCACTGAGGTCATGATGATGTCAGAGCTACCAAATGACTTCACACTTCATTCTCTCAAACATCACTAACACCACCCAACACTTCCACCCACCATCAAGTTGTCAGGATGGTTGTGAGCACAGAGGGTTCAGTGACGTGTCTGTCCTGTACGGTGGCCCCCGAGGACAAAACATAAACAGAAATAAAAACACAAGAATCCAGAGGAATGTGCTCCAAATCCAAATCTTTCTACTAAAATATGCACAGCAGCTGAAACACAAACATTAAATAAGTGCACACCAAACCAAAAACTCAAACAAAAGTGAAAACACAACCGTTAGAGGTTCCGTGTGCAGTTTTCAGAAAGTCCTCGTTATTAATGACACCTGGTGGCCACTAAGTGAACTGCAGTCAGCATCCTGTTGCTCGCGCTCGCTATACCTATAGCTTTAACTTTTCTATTTTATTGCTTCTTATTTCTGACAGAGGAACCAAAACAGACTCCTTGTACTCATGAAGTTTAATAAGTCTGATAATAAGACTTCCTTCATCTGGAGGTTTACAGCTATTTTTGAAGTTGCTCTCAATAATTGAAATCTTAGATTCAGGAGAAAAACGTTTCCATGACGTCCGACTCATGCATCCGGTTCGTTCTTCAGACTGTTGTGGTTGAGCGTCTTCAGAGCATTCAGTTCAGACTCTTTCAAGACAAGATTCAAATATTCTTAATTATTTGTTCTCTAATTAGGACTATTCATAATGACTTTGGTCTTCATATGAGACATCTTGGTCTTTTTGTCCTTTGTTGCGTCCTGTAGACTCGTCCGCTGAGCGTCGGGATGGTTTGCGCTCATTAATCCCTCTGCAGATTTAACCAGCATGTTTTTAGAATCTGGATGTGTTTCTGTGTCGCAGCTCGGCGGCTCTGTGAAGTCAGCGTGGTGGTCACAAATAATGGTGCATCATGGGACATTTATCATCTCTGCCAACAAATCGTCTTCAGGGACTCAGCTCAGTCGAACCCTTTTTAGCGTCTCGACTCTCCAGCTCATCAGAGCCCTTTTCAGCCGTTATCCCTCTCAGCCCGCCGCTCGCCCTCTGATGAAGCTTATTTTAGAGAGTCGCCGTTGGACTCCACTTCAGTCATTCATGTCACTTCAATGTCAAACAAAAGGCGTGTTTCTGGTGTTTCGGAGTGTTTCGGAGGCTGTGGGCAGGGCTTAATATGATTCCAGCTCCTCTTTGATGTAATGGAGGCCTACAGGGAGTTCATTTTCTGGCCTTTATCACTGAGCGTCAGATGTCAGACGCCTCACAGCTCTGCAGCTCTGCAGCATGAAGAGAGACGAGGCCCAGCAGGTGGAAACAGTGGAAACTGACACGGACGTCCCTGAGAGGACTGATTATTTTCATAGACAATATAATTTAATGACCTTTAGAGTTTAATTCAGTTTTGTTCCACCTCTGGTCTCTCTGCGTCATGGCATCTACAACATGGAGTCGACTCGTCAGCTAGTTTAATTACATGCACAGTGTCTGCTGTCATCAAACCTTTACTCTTCATCACTTGTGGTATTTTAGTGCTAAACACAGGTCATAGCTGTAATTAGACTGAGAGGTCGGATGGCAACATGATGGCACTACAGAAAACAAGTCAACGTTAAACCAGCAGACATTTGGCTCGTCATGGTGGAACCAAATGGAGCCATTAATGTTGTACGGCTTTACCTGCCGCCACACCAGTCACATTGTGTGTTGTTTCAGATTTAATGATGAATTGTAAAGAAACTTAAATCACCTTTTTCTCTTCTCCCTGCAGCTGTAATCTGGAACTGTTCCTGTCGTCTTCATTATCCACCCAAACACTCGGAGAGCAGATCCGTCTCTGATTGGATGAAACCACAATGACAACATAATGAGCGGAGTGTGAAAGCAGCTCATTCAGCAGTAATGAGACTCAGATTCACATCAGGAGGAACGTTAATGTGAAGGCGGCGGCGAGTCAGAGGTCAGGAGGTCATCGCTAATAATAATATAATAATCTGTCTGTGATTACTGTGTCCAGCTGGAGACAAAGCTCGACCTCCAAACGTCTCATTTAACCTGAAAACACTTTGACACACAGTCTGCCTACCTACCTACCTACCCCCCCCCGCACTGTTGAAGGCGAGGATGATCAAAAGGGCTTTACAAACTGTTCCTTTAACTCCTTTAATCCATTTTTCCAACCTGAATAAAATAAAAGAACTGAATGAACAGATGCACATTCAAATCTCAGACTACTGTTCCAGTTTTCAATCCCGTCACTTTTTATTTCAATGGAGACAGGATTGTAGAAACATGTGTGATACACTCCTCAGCTTCATGCTGTGTTATTGTTACAGAACATACTTCTGATTTTCACAAGCTGTTTTACAGGATTAAAACTCACTTCCTGATTGAAATCATCGTTTCTCCACCTCTTTTTAGACTGCCTCTGATCCCTTTTTGATCCTATCAGTATCCCATAATAAGAAAGACTAAATGAGTTTCTTGCATTAATAATTCTAGTACTCTGCAGGCTGCTGGTTAACAGTCCTGACACCTTCTTTATGTTCAGGCTTTTATTTGACCCAACAAATGAAAAACCAACAGAAAATCAGCATCAGCGGTCCGACAGGAACATAAAAGCATAAAGTCCCAGTTTGTCATGGAGAAACAAAGAGGTGGAGGCAGATGGACGTTTAAAGAGACTGTTTGTGTTGTCTCAGTGTGGACTGTGTTTACGCTCTGTGACTGCAAGCCTGGAAGTCGTCCTCTGTGGATAAAAACCCCACATGATGTCCGCTCTTTGCCAGCTCTGTTAAACAGACACCAGGTCAGTTTTCTTCCTCCTGACTCAGTGGAAACAAAGCTGCAATTGAGGCGCGACTCTGTCGGAGCAGGTCGGCACGAGGAGGACAGTGTTCTCAGCTGAAAGCTGACTAAAGGTCCCCCTCGGTGTCTGGATGCAGGAGCAGGAAACACTGCTCAAAGTGTTTGCAGAGCCCTCGGGTGCGTTTGGTTTTAATGTTGGCTGCAGAGCCGGGTGGCCGGCGGGGAGGAGACGCTTCCAGAGCTGCACCACCGTCACTTAGCAACAGCACCTTTTAGCTGGATGAAAGCTCAGGAAGTCCCCCACAGGCTCGACGGACCGGACACCAACAGAGACCAGATTCTGGTCCAACAGGACGGGAACATTAATGTTATTTAAATGTTGCTCAGTATTAAATACAGCTGAAGTTCTAAATGTTAATAAGGCGTTAAATTATAATACTGCATATTATACTACATATTACTGCAGTATAACTGACTCTGTCACACATATTACTGCAGTATAACTGGGCTTTTACAGAATGAAGTGGCTAAAGGAGATTTTTCACAACCTGGTAACCCATAACATGTTTTTATTTAGTCATCATTCACTGATTTTCTGTCCAGTAGATCACAAGAATGAAGAATTGATTCCAACCATTTTATTTCTAAAACTTCAGAACCAACCTGAGGACTGATGTGGAAGTTCAGGAAGTGACGTAGTGGTTCTGTTTGCTCTAAAAAATAAAAGCCCATCTCCTTCTGTAGTATAAAAATAAAAGCCTGGCTCTTATTAGTGTTTTTCTGATGCTAAAGTCCAGGCTAATATTCAGGACGTGAACAGTGTGTGTGTGTGTGTGTGAACAGGAAGTGTGTATTGTAACAGTCGCTCCTGCTGCCAACATTGTGCACAGTGCGTTATGGGAACCAATGGGACGCGCTTCTCTCTTTCTGACATCATGTGGAGGCTTTAATTTAGTTATTTATTCATGTTTGATTTATTTATTTAGTGTAAAAACACCAACTGATATTCTAATTTTTCAAGTTGTTAAAACATGGAGACATGAATCATCAGATACAAGATTCAGAACTTTATTTCAACATTTCGACAAAGCACAAAAAACATTCAAACAAGCGTACCCATGGCGACCAGTACCATCCACATGTACACATGTCCTCACAGTGTCTCACAGACAGGAACAAGAACACATCAGTCATATTCATTCCACACCTCCACCTGTCTGAACAGGTTTGGACCCCCCATATGTCCCGATGTGGATCCAGGTTGTCCTCCTCAGAGTCTGGATGTGGATCCAGGTTCTCCTCCTCAGAGTTTAGATGGATCCAGGTTGTCTTGCTCAGAGTCTAGATGGATCCAGGTGCTCCTCCTCAGAGTCCAGATCTGGATCTAGGTTCTCCTCCTCAGAGTCCGGATGTGGATCCAGGTTCTCCTCCTCAGTAGAAACTCCTCTCCATGATGTTTCAGATGCTCTCTGGTGTCATCAACACAGAGATGTGATGTTATTATGTACTTTATGTGTATTTATATTTGTGTTTATAGGCCACATTTAAATGTTCAAACTTCATCAAATCATCCCGCCTGAAAGTAAAACTGAGTCAGTCATCAACATGAAGCTCCGAGTTCAGCCATTTATCTGCTGATGACTCATGGAGGAGGTGTGATATCATGGCGCCCTCTGGTGGAGTTATAGCATCATTGTGTCTTCATCTAAACATCATCATCATCATTTACTCTCCTGTTTATACGTCACATCCTATTGTTTCAGTTGTCTCGATGAAAGCTATCATATCTGCGCATTTTCTCTGGTTTGAAAATGAAGATTTATTTGATGTGAACAGTTAGATGGAATATATGATAGACAGTAAATAGACTTGACTTATAAAGCGCTTTTCAACCTTAACGCTTTGCAGATTGGTCTCATTCACACACTGATGGCAACAGATACAAGGTGCTGGCCTCCATCAGGAGCAACTTAGGGTTCAGTGTCACTTCGACATGTGGACAGGAGATCGAACCGCCAACCCTGGGATTAATGGATGACCCACTCTACCTGTTGATTATAGAAACACAACCGATCAGTGAAATCTGTGTGAGTGTACGACATCATCAGGATCAATAAATATAACAGGTGAAAGCTGATAAAGTGCAACAACAAACATTTACTTTATTACTCACTTTTCCCTTCAGTTAACTTAAAGTCTAAAAGCATCAAAACCAATAAATAACAGGTTGACTCTGAGTCACTTTATGAGTCTCAGGTGGATCTCTGATCCGTTTAACTGCATCCCAGAAGCACTGAAGACAGACTGAAACCTGACTGCTGAAACCAGCTCTGGAGGAGGTTTGAGACTTGTCTCCCCTACCTGTCTGACTGTCTCGACCTGTCTGTCTGTACCTGTCTCTCTCTCTACCTGTCTGTCTCTCTCTACCTGTCTGTCCTCCCTCTACCTGCCTGTCTCTCTTTGTAGCTGTTAACTAACCCTACTAAACTGCTAAAGGTCAGAAGTTCTTCTTCTGGTGTTAGCAAACAGCTTCAGGTGCATCAGCACCTCCTTCTGGACCGGAGGAGAACCGACTCTGATTTATCATGTAGCCCAGAACACAAAGATGGACTGTGATCAGATTTGTGACCAACAGAGACGCAGATATGTGACTGAGTGTCAATGAAATAGTCTTAAAGCTCATCTGGAGTTTATCTGATACGAGACTCTTGGAATGGAGCCTAAGAAACAACCAAACTGTGATGCTCACAAGTTGTTGTGGATCACCATGACAACACACAAACTAATCATGATGGTTCATTTTTCTCAGAAGAATCAGAGATATTGATAAGCTGATTGACAGCGAGATAGAGCAGTCATTTCACGGCCAAGCTACGAAACTTGTGGTCACGATGTCTGTCTGTTTATTGGATGAAAACTGTTCAGTTCACCGACACTTTACACCTTTTTATTCTCTGGATATCACTCCTCTTCTATTTGGTGTGAGTGGGAACAATGTGCTGCAGGTGGTGTTCTCTGATTGGACAGATTGAATGTTTGCTGGATTCTGATTGGGCAAGGAGATGACAGGTCTGCCTCATGTAAACCAGCAGGTTGAAGTCTGCAGTTTGTCATGTTGATGGAATGAATAGCTGAATAGGTGAGCTCAGGTAAAGTAGTTTAGGGAGTTCTTAGTGGTCCTTTAGGATGTTCTAATAGTTGTTGAAGAGGTTTTGGGGGTCTTGAAGATGGTTCTAGTGGTCCAATAGGTGGTTTTAGTGCGATTGTGGGTGGTTCCATCAGTGGTTTTCATCAGTGACAGATGAACTGGACTCTACAGTTCACTGTTTAAACTGTGAATCCTGCAGTTCAGCCATCCGTCCAGCAGGGGGAGTGAGTTGATCAGTCTGAACAGCAGCTACAGACCAACACCTACTGCCAGAGCTGTGATGTAATGAATGATGCAACGTTCTGCAACTCTTCACTCTGTTTCTACTGTACTGAGAAAACAAACTTTAAAGTGTCTGCACAATTTATTTCTTACAACACAAGAATTTCACTTACATAACAGAACGGAGGAGCGGTTTGTTTTTTAGACTATTTTTCATCACAGTTACAGAAACGTGGAATAACTGTAGGAAAGTAAAGTTTGAAAGTGGTTGTTCACAGTGATGCAGTAGGAGAACCATTCAGGGAACATTTAGAACTGCTCGGCCTTCTTATTGGTTGTTTAAACTGCTTTAAAAGGCCAGTTCACCCAAATTACAATAAGTGACAAGTTACAAATGAAAAACCCAAATAAATGAGTGCAAAAACAAAGTGAATGCAGATGTTTTTATATAGGGCAGGTCCTTTAGGAGATTCTAGTGGTCCTTTAGGAGTTTCTAGTGGTCCTATAGCAGTCCTTAGAAGGTTCCTTAGGTAGTTCTACAGGTCCTTTAGGAGGTTCTAGTAGTCCTTGTGAGGTTCTCTTGGTCCTTCCAGGGTTCTAAAGGTCCTTTAGTGGTCCTTTAGGAGGTTCTCGTGGTCCTTTCGGAGGTTCTAAAAGTCATCCGTTAGGAGGATCTAGTCTTATTGAAGGAAATTCTAGTGGTCATTTGGGAGGTTATTGAGTTCCTCTGTGTAGTTTTATTTGTCACTGATGAGGTTCTAAGGATCCTTTAGATGGTTCTAGCAGCCCATTAAGAGGTTATAGTGACCACTGAGGAGGTTCTAGGAATATTATTGGTTCTTTTTGTAATTCAGGTGGTTCCAGTCATCTTTTAGGAAGTTCTAATGGCCATTGAGAAGGTTCTACTGGTCTTCCAGGAGGTTCAGGTGGTCACTGAGGAGGTTCTAGTGGTCCTCTCAGTGGTTGGTGTGATCCTTGCAGAGGTTACACTGGTCACTGAAGCATTCTAGAGGTCTTTTAGGTAGTTCCACTGGTTCTTTAGGAAGTTCTAGTGGCCATAAATGTTCCAGTGGCCACCAAGAAGGTTCTATGGTTCTTTTTTGTAGTTCTATGCATCTTTTAGGTGGTTCTCCTGTCCTGTAGGAGGTTCTAGAGGTCCATTTGGTGATTCTAGTGGTCCGTTCTTTCCAATAGCCACTGTGGAGGTTCATTTAGGAGGTTTTAGGGTCACTGAGGAGGTTCTAGTAGCTATAGATGAGGTTCTTGTGGTTCTTTAGGAGGTTGTTGTGAGACAAGTCATAATTATAAAAACAAAACACTTTTTGAATTGTTTTTCTTGTGGCTGAAATTGGACTTCGTACATGAATATATGCAATAAAATATGTAATAAAAAATGAAATACACAATGATAGAAACACAATAAGCTATAAAAAGTGTGAAAGACAAACAAAATGTTATGAATAAAACCTGAGCAAGACGGATAGGAACACCAAAATAAACAAAACTGTGAAATAATGAGAATTTAGGAATTAGAAAAATAACAACATTCATATGAGATAAAAAGTCATGTCACTTTTTTTTCAAGTATTTTTATTTTTGTTATTTATAACATTTCATCTTTTATTTATTTCCCTGTCAGAAATGGGCTTCCATATATTTCTATCTTCTGTCTGTCTGTTGCTGCAGCTGAACTCAGGTCAGCGGATTAAACTGCCTTAAATTTGAGCTCGTGTGTTGACCAAAGTTATTTTTAAAGTCAGAATGCATGCTAACCTGACAGAGGACATGTGTCAGGGGACAGTTGTGGCCCCACAAGGTCACAGGGCCCCCGGGGGTGTTTGAGTTATCAGAGCTGCAGCACAGTGAACCATCTGTTAATCTACCTGCTGCTGGTCCTGCATACATGCATCCAGTGAACACACTTCTGACTGACACCAGCAGGCCTTCAGTCTCCATCTGTGTCACTTCTTGTTCTGTTCAAATTGAAGTTCTGTTCCATGTCCTGAATTTTTGTTGTAGAACTGATTTAGAGGTACTGTGTGGAGTTTTCAGAAAGTCGTTGTTTTTGGTGACACCGGTGGCCGTTAAGAGAATAGCAGTTGTCTCGTGCTTGCACACAGTAGGCACTAGCAAGCATCCTGGGCATCGGCCAAAAAAGTGACATGACATACAGTAGACTGAACGTAATCGACCGGCATCATGTTGATAGATGAGGTAAGTGAAGTTACACTGTTATTATAGTTTAACTAACGTTAGATTAAAAAAAAAATCGGATTTACAAAGAGCAATATCGTTATCAGCTTGCACAGTATAGGCTAGTGACTTTGAACTAATCCGTTGTTGTTGCATGATACATGACTGCATTTATATGACACTTCAGCGTTAGCTAACATTAGCTAGCCAGCTTTATCAATTGCCATTTGGCCGACAGGCTCAGCAACGTCAGCATAGCTAAATTTGCTGGATGATAATGCTAACGGTTAGTGAACTAGATGTTCATTATTAACGTGATAGCTGAATGGATGTGCTAATGTTTCAGCATAATAGACTTTTTTGTTGTCAACTAACGTAGACTGAATGGGTCTAGCAGTGAAATAACGATAATACTAAACTAACACCAGTTCTAAACAGATGATAGGAGTGAGCTGACTAACGTTAGACTGGAGATAATGCACAAAAAGTAAATAACATCATTGCAGTGTACCTTGCTTTATCGTTACAGCTTTCAATCAGCATACAGCTTTTCCTCAAATATGGAAGGCATCAAAATAAAACTTCCCATTTTATACATTTTCATTTTCTTCAGGATTCAAGTTCTGAAGATTATGCAGCTCTACTGGAAGAAAGCAGTGACAGTGCTTGTAGAGGGGGGAGGGGGAGAGGCAGAGGTGCAGGGGGGGAGCATGGAGCAGGAGCTGGTTCTATCACTGAAGAGGACAGACTCCGGGTTGTCCAGCTGACTGCTGCCAGGACAGCAGAGATGCAGGTTGGTCAGTCACAGAGCTTTGGTAAAACAATATATAAATAAGAGTAAAAAGTACACACTTGACTTGTGAATCTAGCCTTTCTAAACAGATGTTCTGGATCAATTTCCAGACAGAATTGCAACAACTGACACAACAGGAGGGGGATGAAGTCCTGCAGGTGGTGGTGACCCGTCTGCCAGGGGTTTTCTGGACATCATCTGGGACGTCTGGGAAAAAAAAATCAGGCTGATGATATCCAGTGCAATGAAATGACTTTACAGTGGCATATAATCCACAGAATAGGAGACTGAGCATGAGAGGAAACAAACATTGTCACGTCGGGGAGCAGGTGGAGGACCCAAACGCAGACCAGGCATCAGGACTTTAACTCAAACGCTTTATTCTTCTAATCACAGGCAGCGAACACAACAGAACAGATACACGCAACACATGACAATGAACCGACAGCCACGAAGGGAAGACACAGGCATATAAAGGGGAAGAGACTAACAAGGTAATCAAACACAGGTGGGTGACTGAACACAGGTGAAAACACTGAGGGCAGAGACAGGAGGCGGGAACACACTGGGAACATGAGACGAGACTAGAAAACAACACACAAGAGTCCACATCATGACAAACATCTCTACAGTATTGGAGATAAATGCATCTTGACATTACAGGGCCTGATCTGTAGGCCTGACTTGTGAATCAGAATCAAACACAGCGGCCCCTTGTGATGGATCAGATATTTTGATAAAGGTAACGTTAGCGAGCAAGCTAAGGGAGTCTGGATGAATTAGCTGACGTTATCAACTCTAGACAGTATTTTGCTATTTTGTCTTATACACCCATGCCGCTTTAGCAAATAATTTAACATTAGCTAACATTGCCCAACTAAATATATTTCACATACCTTGCAGTAATGTTAGCTTACCTGGTCGTTTGTTGACATTAGTGGACTCAATTTCTAAGCTAACGTTAGCTACTGTGATGATCATCTTCTTCATTTGTTTTTATTGCGGCTGTTGGGGAGCTGAACTCTGACCTATAGCTGAAGAGAGACACTCGGGAGGGAGGAAATCCTTTACAGGGTCCTTCACATAGAAATCAGTCCACAGGCTGCTATAGGCAACCGAGAAAGTCGGGAAAGGTCTCATGTTTTAAGTTACATTACAGTCCATTCACACACAGTGATTAATACATGGAAAATGTTACATACAGTACCTGTATTGTAAAAATATGATCAGCACAATGTAAGATCTTATTGTGGTGACAGAATATGTTGTTGGAGGAGGCGACAGACACGACTCTACACTGGCAAAGGTCCTGTCACCTCCTCAAAAACAGATTAAATGATCATTTAATCTGTTTTTGTTTCCAGGTATTTCTCCTGAAAGATGCTGGAAACGAACCTCAGTCAAAGATAATGCAGTAAAGGACATTTGTGTTTGTGGTGAAGATGGAGTCAAACATTTTTTATTGAGTTCATTGTTGATATTGAAATGGTAGTGACATTATTTATCAGGTCTCTGCCAAATAAATGATAGTTGATTATAGGGTTAATGCATTAATACTGCAGTGTAGTATACTAGCATCATCATGGAAAGCCTGATAACCAATTTTAGTGTAATTTGTTATTTGCTAGATGATATAAATATATAAAAATGAAACCAAACTGGATCCTCCGGAGGAAAAGAAAACCAGCAGAGGCAGGACAGTAACAACTAAATCTAATGAACAACAAGACCAGTTCAAAACAAACAGGGAATGTACTGTAACTGTATTAATACAGTAGCATTTATATCCATCATCAGTATTTCACTGACTGACACTTTTTACTATTACTGCAGTTAGTGTGTGTGTCTGTAGTAGCAGTGTGGGTGAGTGTGGGTGAGTGTGTGTGGTGGGGGGAGGGAGGGGTGGAGGTTGGTCTCATTGGAGTAGCGTGACCGGCTGATGGAGGCTGGATGGGGGGAGGGGGGAGGAGGTGTGTGCTCTCTCATCCAATCAGCTGCAGCCCCCTCCCCCCTGCAGGCCCGCAGAGGGTTTAATGTATCACAAGAAATCAGCAGCAGATCATCGACTGAACACACTGCTGCTGTCACACACATCAGACATTTTATTTTGGTAACAGGAAACACGTTGTGTTCACAGAACCTCCAATACATAACAGCATCAGTACTCCATCAGTACTCCATCAGTACACTGCAGGGTAACACCATCAGTACACCATCAGCACTCCATCAGTACACTGCAGGGTAACACCATCAGTACTCCATCAGCACTCCATCAGTACACTGCAGGGTAACAGCATCAGTACTCCATCAGTACACCATCAGTACACTGCAAGGTAACAGCATCAGTACTCCATCAGGACTCCATCACTACACTGCAGGGTAACACCATCAGTACTCCATCACTACACTGCAGGGTAACACCATCAGTACTCCATCAGTACACCATCAGTACACTGTCAGTACTGTAACAGTATATGCTGGTTTGGCTCCGGCTCGGGAACAAAGATTTGATCAGAAGACTGTTTCATCGACTCAGTGGTTCCTGAGAGCTGCAGCAAATCTGTAACACAACAGGTTCATGACAGAGCTGAAGTTACTCAACCATGATAATGTTGCTATTTGAGCAACTCCTCCTCCTCCACCGGCTACATCTCCTCATCTATGAATCCACCTCCACCTCCTGCTCTCCACTACATATATTAGACAGCTGCAGTTACTGCAGCAAACAGTCAAACGTCAGCTCCATCCATCCGTCAGACACAGTCAGAGAATCCGATATTCCCCACACTGACAGGTCACACAAGTTCTACCTCCAGACACCAGCTCATCTGTGCTGCTGTCAATAAACTACACGTTTATTTGGATTTAGCTATAAATTGTGACTTTCCTTATTATTTGGTTCATAGAGCATACCAAACCAAGATCTGGTCTTACCCAGATTTGGGGGGTTTATTTGGAATTTGGGGGGTTTTGTCCAGATTTCTTAAAATTTAACATGGATTTCCATGTTGGGTCTTAACTGAGCGTACTGAATCAAGCATCTTGTACCAAACCTTTCAGGGAAAATTGCCGAATCGTACCACCCATCATCAGTGTTGGACCTCACTAAAGCTCTGGTGTTTGAATAGGAGCAGATCTCAGGTTCTGCTGGAAAGGCTGAAACCAGAAGCTAATTTTATTAAATGATCTGAGCACATTCATGCACCCCAGAGGAGGAACTTTTGATTGTTCAAACAGCTTTCCTCAACACCAAATATCCGCTTTGCTTTGCATACAACACATATCATAATATATTTATCATTATTGCATGAAATGAACTGAATGTTTCTACATTTTTCAGGACTGTTGACTCATTTCTAGTTTCTCTCTGTGTTTTCACTCTACAAACTCAGTGTGCAGGTCTAAATACATGAATTGTCTGAACTGAATTCACTGCTGCCCATCTGTCGCTCTGTGTGTGTGTGTGTGTGTGTGTGTGTGTTACAGTGTGTGTGTTGGTAGTACTCCAGTGTGGGCGTTCAGGCCGGTCTGCTGCTCTGGTGGCATTTCCACTAAACCAACAGCAGTGTGGGAGGTGGAGAATCAGACACATTCAGCTTCACACAACTACACTGTCTGTCTGACATTCACAGGAAACCACTCTCACTGGTGATATTGGTATTCTACACCATTAACGTTAATCTGAACCCTGTCACTCAACCTTGACTGGATTACATTTCCTATCAACATCATGAGAAAATATTATTAATCAATGTATTTGGGAAGTCACAAAATGTTGATGCTAAAGATGTTGTCCATTAGGAGGTTGTAGTGATCCTTTAGGAGATTCAAGTGGTCCATTAGGAGGTTGTAGTGGTCCTTTAGGAGGTTGTAGTGGTCTTCCGGGGATCAGGACTTTTAATGGAAAACAGATTTCAAGATGAAAGTGGTGTTCAAGTTTAGTCTTGATGGTGGCGCTGGAGGAAAAGTTAAGGGACTGATCCTCTGGGGAGCAGGAATATATCTGCAGTAAATATCCATACAAAATATCAGTAAATGTCAATGAGTGCAGAAGTTGTTGACATGTGGCTCTGTGAGTTGGATTCCTTTAAATAAGTCTCGTGTTTATCAGTGCAGTTGAACCTGACAGACTGGATGTTTTACCTGTAAAATGATTTATCGCAGAGTTGCTGTGAAACCTCCTGATTCACTGACAGATTCTATCTTATCTTTACAGCACACCATTCAACCATAACACCAGACCCATCCCATTTAACAGTTAACTGTAGAATGTAAATTCCCTCCAGGTCAATAAAACTGTCACATTGCCAGGAATGTCACAGAGGATCTGACCTGAGTGTTGGTCAAAGCACTTTTTAAAAAGTAAAATGTTCCAGCAGTAAACCAGACCCTGGATGTTAAATACCTGAGCTCAGTTCAGTCAGTAAAGAGTCTGTATGATCTCCTCTGATGTAAAGCTGATCACAGAGAGTTTTCATGGTACAGTCTCACACTGAGTGTTGAGTGAAATAAAGTGGCTTTTTAATTACTGGAGGGAGGCCATTAGCAGCTCGCCCACTCTCGGCAGCATTTGGCAGCTTCTCAGTGGAAAGGCGAGCAGCAGGGAGCCCATCAGAAAATTCAATTAACAACCAGCTGAAAGACACTCAGAGACACAGAGTGACTTCTGAATGGTTCAGACATGAAATCAGCAGATTCCTCTGCTACACTTCAGTCTTTATTTAATGTTTCTGTTGTGACAGCTGATAGTTTTCATGTTTCAGGTGGATGGTGCTGATCTGCTTCACATTCAGGAGCAGGGAGAGTGAATTGTTTCAGTCAGAGGCTCCAATGGTTTCTGTTATTTAGAGGTGATTTATTTGGAAACTCAGAGAAAGCTTTAGCCCTACAGCAGTGCAGCCTCCCCAGGGGGGATGCAGGAGAATTGTGCAGAAATAGAGACGTGAGGTAGAGATACTGATAACTCAGCCAAATCTTAACACATTGACATGATACCTGAATAAACGTCCAGAAATCCACTTAGAAACCAGAGAACAAAGAGGCTGCAGAAGTAGTTTTGAACTTTTCTTCAGTATCACAGTAATCCAGTGATAGCTGTCTGTGCATCCATAGGTACACTGCAAGCAGGAGCTGCTGATGGAGACACTCTGACTACATGAGAACTAATACAAGCTAAAAAAGCAGGGCTCCTTAAAAATACACTTGTTAAATGTCCTTAACACTGTGTGTCTATGTAACTGGGCCACCTGCACACTAACCTCTTGTTATTCCTTAAAGTCAGGTATTGCAGACGTAAACTCAGGTATTGTATTGGTATTAAAAATATTCTGATAATACCCATCTCCAATAAAATGTCCAAAATCAGTGAAACAATTCAAAGTTGCTACAGAACAAAGCCGACTGACAGCGATCCGGCTGTGGTCCGGCTGTGGTCCGGGTGTGATGCAGCTGTGGTCCGGCTGTGGTCCGGGTGTGATGCAGCTGTGGTCCGGCTGTGATGCGGCAGTGGTCCAGCTGTAATCCGGCTGTGGTCCGGCTGTGATCCGGGTGTGATGCAGCTGTGATGCAGCTGTGATCCAGCTGTGGTCTGGGTGTGATGCAGCTGTGGTCTGGCTGTGATGCAGCTGTGATCCGGCTGTAATTGTGAGGAATAAACACTTTGAGGGTTGTGATCTTTACTGCTGGTGGTTCTTGGGAATGAGGAAGAGGGGAGTCACAGTCAGATGACTGAACCAGAGAGGAAATGTGCTGTAAACCAAAACTGGGAGCTAAAAGAGGCTCGTAGAGCTGCAGAGATGCTGATGATTCTCTGTGGGTTCATCACTTGTTAGTATAAAACAATTGATGACAGCAGCTTTAAATGACGATGAAACAGAGTTAGTTACATAAAGAACCCACTTCCAGCAGCAGCAGCACGTTGTGTCCTCTGAGCGTTGATTTGAAAGTTGTTCCTGTAATCAGTCCTGAAGCAGCGGCTGCTGGAGAAGTCATCCCTCAGGTCCTCTCGATAGCTTTCTGTAGTTACATAACGTCCAACATCACAGAGGCTAATCATAGACTCAGGCTGTCTTTATCATGTTCCTGATATTCACACTCAGGCTGACGAAGGATCTGCAGCCAGGACCAGTACTCAGTCTTCATCAGGCCCGGTTCTAGACTGCTTTGATTGGGGGGGCAGTAAGAGATGTTGAGTGGTCACCAGCTGCTGCTGTGTTGAGGGCCCCAGGGATGATGTGTTTTGTAGGTCAACCCGGACGTTAACATCGCCGTGGTTCCATCAACAAAAGCCTAATGGGTTTCTTCCTCTGGATTGATGCAGAATACAAACTCTGTGGCCAACAAAGGCTTGATGACGCTTACAGGAAACCTATTGTTCAACAAGATAATCTTCACAAATTATCACCACCCATTCAGAAATCCCCCGGAGTTTAAGAAGAACCCTGTAGTACCGGGGCACTGTTCTTTTGGACTGTGAGCTATAACGTGCACTGTTTTATGTTATCTAAAACTAAAGCCATAGAATCTAATAATATGTAAGATCATAATGTATTTTATTTTAACCCCCCCCCCATAGGAGGACAACTTTATATCTAATTATCTACATGGACTGGTATATTGAAAATAAACTATCTGCCTTGATCCAGTATAGTTTTCTAGTCTACTAACATATTTTCTATTGAAATGTGGAGCGACAATTTAATTGGCATTGTCAATTGTTCCATATTTGCTCCTCTTAGTTTTCAGGTTTGTGTGTAAACAATAACTATCTCACGACAGGTTTTTTGTGTTTTTCTTTTTTGTCCAGTGACCAGTTAATAAAACCTGCTTGGTAAAAACGAAATGTTTGCGCCACATTTGACAGCAGAAACTAACCCCAGCCCGGGTTGAATCCACGTGCAGTCTGGGGAAAACAAGGGTGGGCTGCAACGGTGCTGGGGGTGCAGTGCTTGTGCAACTGGGTCAGGGGTCAGGGCCGGTGGTTGGGCCGAGTGGAGGAGCAGTACCGTGAGACGACACCATGCAGCCTGCCTGTGTTGACTGCGGCCCGTCACAGCGGCGTTACGAGGTTTTACAACAAGAAATTGTTGCATGACAGAGAGAGCAGAGAACCGCAAGTGAACCACTAATATTTAGAAACGTGCCGCTACCGTGCGGCGTAAAACGCAGCTAGCTAACTACCTCTAGAAGATGACCGCAAATGATTGAAAATAAATAATCCCAATAACCGCAAGTAGCCAAATAAATCTAGCAGTGATTTAAAATCTCATGGATTAATTAAGACTAACGCCAGGCTGGTTACAGAGTGTAAACACCGGAGCAAGTCTTTACCAATCAGACCAACCAATCAGATGAGTACATTTCGATTATTTTGACGTGGAATGTTTATGATTGGCCAGATTGACAGGGACAAAATAAATTACTTTGAGGTTATTTTTAAATTTTGGGATGAAGCGGGTCGGTTTGGTGGGGCATTGCCCCCCCCGTGCCCATGCCTAGAACCGGGTCGGTCTCTTCATCACAGAATTCAGCAAACAACATCATTACTGTCTCATTATGACTTCTTCTCCTAAAATTACAACCACTCATGATCTAATACTACTTTTCACATTCTTATATTATTATCTAATCATCTTTAATAACATGATCACATTATCATAATATCACAGTTATATTTTCTCATAGAAATATAACTTCATTCTCATAATATGATGATTTTTCTCATGAAATTATATTTTGTTTTTTATTATTTTTAGAATTTATTTTTAATTATGATCTCAGTATACTTTTAGTACTTTTTTACGTAAAATTATGACTTTATTCTTGACCTTTCCATCGTATTACGTTCACATTATATCTCATTATATATATATATATATATA
>LKNJ01006081.1:21377-31586 GCA_002120245.1 Maccullochella peelii | reverse complement strand
TATTTCCCCACATTTTCTCTCCTTGTAATACATCTGTCAAATAGGGGAAAACAGCTTTTATTTGCTGGCTGTCTCTCGATCTGTGTTTCTGTCACATTTTAATCTTTATCCACCCCTGCCCCTGTCAGTTTCTATTTTTACTCCCACCAAAGAACAAGGAAAGATGACAGAGGTACTTTCATTAGAGGGTGTGCTTGTTACTGTTTTTGTGAAAGCATTGTCACACCAGCCTGCCACACAGAATCTCTGGTTCTCTTACCTCAGACTGACATGTCAAGCTGCTGCTTGAGCAACATCTTGACATGTCAGTCAGGAATTATGTCCATGTTGCTTGATTCAGCACCTCACACTTCACGCTCAGTGCCGACGTTCAGGGCCAGTGCTGGAGGTAGTGTGCTTTATATGTTGCAGGGTTGAAAATATAAAAATGAAAACTTGTTGCACAACTCTTCTCCAGTACACCACGCTTTACTCACCAAATGTAACATCTGAATTGTGATCATGTGATATGCTCGACAGCTTCAGCTACCAAATTAACTGTGTAAGGAGATTGTTTTCACAAGTTCAATTCGGGTTCAATTCTGAGGTAATGTCACTGAGACTCATGTTTATTATCATTGATGATTTCGAATCCTTTGTTTGCTGTCTTCTTCCTAAAGCAGCAATTCTTTGTGTTAATGCTCAACAATGAATACTCCGTTGTGAAAGAGTGAAATTGTGAAATAAGAATTTCTCTCCAGTTTCTGCAATATTGGAGTCTCATTATAACAGATTGCACTGCAGCCACAAAAGAGGTTGTATTTTGAGCTACATTTCTGCACTCAATCTCCTTTAAGCTCTGTAATTATATTCTTGGAGATGCAAGAAATTACTAATTGAAGTTGAAATGTAATCACACCATTAGATCAAAAAATATCACCTGAATGCATCTCACATCTATTTTTTTTACCTCTGCTCTCTCTCTTTCTCCATGTCAGGTCTATCTAAGACTTGAACAGGCCAATTATCAGTAACAGTTACACCACAGTGGAGGCCATCAGACAGTGAACTGTCCACTGGTAGATCAGACAGTCTGTTAATGTCCAGTCAGGTTACCTACATAACACTGGGATGGGACATTAGCTCCTTCTCACACAGCCTGCTGTGATGCAGTTGTTAATTAATGGAGTGCTGGAAGTGTTATGTTTACATTTTAACAAGACAGATGGTGAGGATGTCTTCCTTTGTTAACCCCTAGTTGATATATGTGAGAAAGGAGTGTGACTGTGAGGCTACCAGAATAAAAGTAACTGTAGCTAGGGGAGATGTACATTTAATTCATACTAAGAAGGTTTTCTAAAGGTGCTCCTAACCTGATTCACTGTGGTTTAATTGAACTGTAAAATTATAAGCTTTATTTCCGTCATCTCTCAAAGACACCCATTCACTGAGTAATGATGGGTTAATGCACTGCACAGTTACACACTCCTCATCTTACCTTACTTCAATGTGGTGCAACAAGGACCAGGTTCTTGATGTCCTTTTTGTCCAAACCAAACTAGTTTATATCTTAATAATCTGCATAGTTTAGAGATTTGGAGACGACAGGTGCCACCCTGATCATGGGGAGTACAGAAAGCATGGATGCTGAAATTGTGGGGATGTAATGGACACAGAAATCTCACACAACTCCAAACTTGAGCTCCCTGTGGACTACAGCAACCATTCTTTGTATTTAAGCACAACACCACACACCAAGCACAATACACTATGTTACAGCTGGTGCAAAACTGCCCGTTATCTTCTCATTCCCAGTTTCCTCTAAATAACTCACCAGTGTGAGTTCACCCTGGCTAATGGCAATCTGAAACCTATCTAATACAATAAAACAAATGCAAGATTTAAATCACCTTAGTGAATCGAGGCAAATACGTATAAATGTCAACCCCTAATATTGCAGTCTGTCTTTGGGCCAATCAGTAAACAAATCTGTATTGTGAATCAGAGAATGCTGTAATAAAACAGTGATACACATCATTCCCTGATGTTTCATCAAATTCAAATCAGTGGCCTCCAAGATAATGTACGTAACAGAAAAATGAACAAGGTTTGATCCATAGCTCCCCCGTTGCATTTTGGGGGAAGTCCTCTGGATTGCAGGCTGGATTCTTTTCATTACAAACTTGTCAGCATTTCACGGTGGCGAGTTCAATGCCTGTAAAGGAAGTAAAATGATTGAGGTCAGGCCCTACAGCACCTGCAGATAATTTACTCCTAATTCAATCAAGTTTACTGTTGCGCCTAGGGCACAAGAATGCCACAACCATGTCTTGTTCAAGTGAGCTACATGCACTGATCTCGCACCCTCACCTACAATTGCACCATGATTTATTAAAACAGATGGAGAGATTTAAAGGCAAGCACCCTGTCCTCTGTCATGTGAATCAATGCAAAATCTCCAATAAAAACTCTAAGTCAATCCTTAATCGTCATACTGCACTGTGAAGAAAACGAGTAAAAACAAACAACAAAATACTTACTCATTATCCCAGTAATCCAGCTTTAACACTCTATACACATCACAGGTAGAAATGCAGTAGTAATGAAAGTAACACTCACTGTAGATTTATTCAACCTAAATTTAACCTAATCAGTCATCCTATTGTTGGGCTTCCATAAAAATGACAGCATCATTTGGACTCATTTATGGGATCAAATTTACTGTAATCACATCTCACCCTCAGTGGCTCCAGGCAAAAGCAATGGAGCAGCAACTAAATCAAGGTCAATAGAAAAAACTGTGTTAAATTAAGGTCAGAGAGAGGGCAATTTTATATTAAGCATACTGATCTCTCTGATTTTCAAAGATAGGAAACACTCAGCTCATTTCCATATAGAAAAAGTGCTGGGGTTGCATTCTGAGGTGCTGTGGTAACAATTGAGGTAATTTTTCATTTCCATACCATCTCCATATGATTATCATAACCTACCAAGACAGAAGGAAGTCAATACAGAAATACCAAACCTGCACCGTGCTTCTGCAGTCTCCAATCTGGCTCTATCTAAGGTTATATATGATAACAGATACCGGGTCTTGTTCTTGAAATGTTCATAAATTGTATATGTTCATATGAGTACATTTAAATAATCCAATCATTCAGAACCAACTATGTGAATGTTGATGAAACCCATTGAATGGAGAGTGTATTCATGGAACAGTATTTATCTTGAAGTTACATGACAGCACCACCTCAGAAATGCCATGTTACACAATGAGAAATCATCACTCACCTCCATCATCTTCCGGACCAAGTGAAATAGAAGAGGTGCTGTGATGCAGAAATTGAGGTGCTAATGGTCTACTATTCTGCTGAAGAAACAGTGGCACTGCAGCCTCACTCAAAACTGAGATAAAGCAGGTGAAAGCTATTATTTCCTTATACACTAGTTCCAGACTACACACTGGACCCTTTCCCACCTAACAGCACCATAATCATTCCTCTTTCGCTTCACCATGTTTGCAGCTGTGCACAGAAGAGTGTTCTGTGGGTCAACGTCAAGGAACATGTCCTGTCAAACTTCGCAAGGGAAGGAAGAAAAATTTGGATACGCTAGTCCTTTTTGTTGGGACGTTGTGAGGCATCCCAGGTGCCCACTGTGACACACTGCACAGGATAAAAAAAGCAAATTTGTTTCTGATGCCCCACGTGCGGGTCAGGCCATTATTGGAATAATTTGAATTTGTGTAGTCTCATTCTAACAACAGTGTGTTATCATTGCGAACTATTCACACTCACACTTGAAGGATCTTGACTAGTATGCAAGCGTCTCTGCGTACTATTCAAATAATAATAATAATAACTAATTTAAATAGCCTGAGATCATAGAGAGAAAAAAAAGTTGATCAATAAGTGAAATCGAATCTCGTAGTTTCCGTAAAATATTGCCGTCCTCCAACTTCAGCCAACTTCATATCCATGTTTCATCAAAAAGAGCAAAAGACATGGAGAGACAGTTTTGTTCTGCTCACATTTCAGGGATGACAACCAGCCTCAGTGGCAGAGTGGTAATAGGGAGTCTTGGGAGAAATCTTGGTGGGCCTGGCCTTTGTAATTTTGTGCAGATTACGGTGTCTTGAGGTGAGCTGACAGAGCTGAGCGTTTGGAGTCTACAAACATGCACAAGCACAATTTTCACAGTAGGGGAGTAAATGAGTGGCCCCTCATAAAATGGTACAGTGCTATGTTGACCTACACCATGTGGGAGATGAAGAGGGAAAAAAAATGAAAAGAGAATGGTGGTGCAGATAAAATATCTATTTAAAATACTAAAAAACAAACAAACAAAAAAACCTCTTTGGCACGCTACAGCCAAGTCAAATTCAAATTTTACTGTCAGGATTACACAGAAAGACTTCAAGTCAAGGTTCACTAGGTGGCTGCTAAGCCATCACATTACATCAAATACATGAGCGCACCCTCCTGGGCTCAAAGTGAGTCTCTTTCTGCCACTGCCCACTGTTACACATCTTTTACCATCCAATACCAAGCACAGCACAGGGCCAAGTTCACTGATGGATATTTAAAGTGATCAGTGACAAGTTAACATGATAAAAAATAGTTGTACTGTGGTGGTTCTGAGGAAATAATTACGTTGTCAATATGACTTTTAACCAGGTATTGAACCTCTGACTTGAACTGCACTAAAAGCAAAAAGGATCGACAGCAGATTTTCGCACCAGTAAATCACTGACTCAAGGTCATTTTAGAGTCTTATCTGTGTATGTTTTCTTAATGGAATTTAGAAATGTTCTATCTAACCTGCACTACGCTATGAAGCCTGATTTATCTTTGCTTTCATCAAGAGCAATAGATTTCATATCTGCTCCATACAAGGCATGTGAACACCTCTACTGCTAATGGACATTATATCAGAGCTCCATTTTTTCTGCCCACAGCAATATGATTCAACTTGCTTTGTCACTGCTAATAGAGTTTTTCATCAAAGCCTGATGGATGAATGATGTAGAGGCTTAGAGGTCACTTGGTGTGGCATGCTTTTTTATTCTCAGAAGGTGGATGAGAAACCAGAAGCTTAACGGTGCTTATTTGAAGCTGTATGAGCTCAAGGTTGTTCAATAATCTTCGCCCTTCACAATCAGACTGCTCAGTTTGAGTTTGTTTGCAAACACCCGATGTCCAATGGCAAACTAAGAGTGTTTCTATCCAAGCCTGGGGGGTTTGTGGAGCGTTTGTGGCTTTAAATTCTTAATCAGTACATTTTTCTTATATAGAATGAGCATAAAGTTGTATCAATTTAATATAACACTTTTCCTATACAGTGAAATACACTGAATACATTTGTCACTGTTGAAGGACATAACTCGCAAATGTCTGAACTCCAATAAGGTTGTGCTGCTGTTATATGTCTTGCAATAAGGTGTAAATACCACTTGGATTGTAATAAATAGCACAGTAAAGGAGATGAAACCCTAGCAAGGCAGAGAAATTGTTGTATTTGCTTAGAAGCCGTCTCTCCGCCTCCCTCTTCTCAGGTCTCCTACTGTGCTTATAGGTTTTCATTCCTCCTGAATCCTTTTCAATATAACTTCCCCTCACCTGGGTATCAACGCCAACAATGGCAGTTAATTTGTCTCAGTGCCAGAGTAGGTTACGCTCACCATTGGTCTCTTCGCAGCCACACTCTCCCTCTCTGAGCAGATATGTGGCAGCAGAATGGGAGACTGCATGATGAAATCAGCATAAAAGTGGATCCGGCTGCCAAGTTCACAGGCTTATTGTATTGTAACAGGACAGATGAGACAGACGGAGATATGGGAAAAAAGAGACACAGAGACTGAGAGAGATGGAGAGTGGAAAGGATACAGACCAGTGGTGATAGGGAGAGCTGGCTACCTCTGGGACTAATTAAACTGCCATTGTTGGCTTTGATACGGAGGGAAAAGGAATGATATTGAAAATGATTCAGGGGGACTGGAGTTTGCAACTTAAGTAACACTGCAGGGTGAGTTCGGTCATTGTTGGAAGTCCTCCACCTTTAGTCTATGCTGCTTTATTAGTACCATGGTAGCCATTACAAATTATTACCTTTACTTTTATTTAAAGGAAGCACCAGGCCAGACGGTACCCATCTTATCAGTCTAAAGCCTTATTTGGACAGGGTTTGTTTTATAGCTGGAAGGGGGGTATTGCAATTATTACCACAGTATCTCTATGATTTTGTCCAACTTGGCCACAATAATATCAGGGATATTACTGTAGCTCAAGTAACAGCACTGAGCTTGCTGGAAAAATATTCAGTGACTTTCTCTGGAAAATAAAGATTCCTAATCAGCCTATAACTATTGTTCTGCTTTCACACCAAGTGGTGTAAGAAGATGCCAGAAATTTAGCCCAAGAAGACACTTTATTTTACCACAGTAACAAAGTCTCTGTCAGCTTAATAGTAGGTTCATTGTCTATTTTAGCCTATAGCCAAAACACGCACAACACAACGTTTTTGCTGTGAGGACAGTCTTAACACACATGATGCTTGTGACCAACTGTAATTTATTGCAAAGTTGTAATTATATTATTCATATATTTAAGCGTGGAAACTTTGTGGTGTGAGCAATTGCAGTTATCTCATCCTGTGTGTGTGGGTTTGGTCTTAAACATTACACATGGACAAATACAAAAGGGTGTAAGACTTTGTGACTCAATGTCTTCACTATCAATGTCTCCACCAAACACACTAAAGAACATATTTACTTTTCAAGGGATACTCCAACAATTTAGTCTTGCCCTTCCATGCAGTTGGGAGTCCTGTGAGAAACAGATTAAAAAACAATGGTAAAGTTAAGGCATGCAGAAAAAAGTCCTGACATTTAGTCCCATTTGTATGTGTATGAACAAGCAGTGTATACATTTCATCCTAGCATTTTATTCAAACTCAGTAAGTTTGTAAGGCACTCTAGAAATGGCACAGGTAAGTCCTCACACTTCTCTTTATATTACTCTAATGTTACAACCCCCAAATTAGTCATTACATCGTCTTATTGTACCTTCGTAGGATACGTTTCCTCTCCTGTGAACAGTCAGGACACCACATGGTATTAATGTCCAATGATCTCTTATCCATAAAATTAATCTAGTGTCGACACCACCATGGCAAATTATTTTCTATAGTAATTTATGATCGTCCTGCTTAGCGGGAGACAGAATTAATCGGGGAAGATGGAGATAATCAGAGTTTCTTTGGTTATGTCAACTGAATCTTATACTTCAAAGAGGTGACAATTTATAGTTATGATTATAACTGATACTAAAATCTGTACTGTACAGTTGGTATGTTGCAGTAATTGCTGGAAACAAGTCATTGAATATCTATAAAAGTGCAGATAATCACCCAGCACTGCTACCTTTCCATTTTGTACAGAAAACCAAAACAGTCAGTCAAGCTCCCAGTTTTATTACCATTGCTGTGGATAAGTGACATTATGACAACACGTTAGTAGAGCGCAAATTACATTGCAGTGGATACGACCAATCCCTTAAGAGACCATACTAATTAAGACATTTTGTTGTTTGTGCTATGGATTCCTTTATCTCATTAAACACACAAAAAGTCATTGTATGGGTTATCATATAGTCTCAGACTGTTAACCCATATGAGATTTAAATAATTAGGATATAATAGCTTATACCATATTTAATTATTTCACACAATCTCCCAATTAGAAAGCCATAGATTGAGAAGACAGGCTAAATTAAAACCAGTAATCCCAGTGGAATGCTGGGATTAGACCAGGGAGCAATTATCATTTCTATTACGGAGTCTGTTACAAGGCCAGTGACTGGAAAACTGGATAAGTGTGGAGAGAAAATGTGTGTCTGTGTGTGCGTGTGTGTATGAGATTGAGATAGAGAGAAAAAACAAGAAAGCAGTAGGTGTTTTACAGGATTTGCAGGCTCCAGTGTTACACATGATTTAATCTTGTGAGTAATTGATTGCACTACATGGATCCAGCCTGCCTCAGGTCAGATCACTAATTGTAAAGTCTTTGATATTAGAAATCTGAAAACTTCAGTCTCTTAGGAACCAAGGCAAACCAGGACTCCCAAATAACTATCACTATCATTTCAATAAAACTATTTAATTTAATCTTCTTTATTTTTAATTGTTTAATTTTTCACTTACTCACACTCACAGTTGTCAATCGTGACGTGACACCCCCTTTTTATAGCATCATATAACTAATTAAAACCAAACTTATCAGAGAAATGAACACTTGAACAAACATCAGATAGGAACTATCTAAAATGACAGAAACCATCTTTGGGGAAAAAAATTTTGACGTGTACTTTGATTTTTTCAGTTTGGCCCATGTCCCATCCACTAACATGGAGGAGGCGGGGTTTATAACCTATACTGCAGCCAGCCACCAGGGGGCGATCCAGATGTTTTAGCTTCACTTTTGGGGAGCTGTCATGTCGTCCATCTTTATGTACATTCTATGGTCACAGCCATCTCTTGATCTCTTCCCTAGTTTTCACTGAGTTTTCTCAAATGAGTGAAACAGCGTCCCTCTGGATTGTAACAGCTAATAAATGTTGGCCGGTGTGTGTGGTCAAAAGCGACATTGTAGTCTTACAGTCGAGGGATCGTGTGGAGTCTACCAGGTGAGAAACCAGGTGCAGTTAATTAAAAATTAAGCATCAAACATACAGTTGCGGTCACTGCCACGCCAGTTGAAAGAAGATGTGAATTGTGAAGCCATTCACCCTCTGGCCTCACAACAAGAATGAGAAAGTTAATATAATTTAAAGGAAACAAATGGGAGAGTTAGCTACAGTTTTCCATGTTTCACCATGAAAGAAAAGAGAACGGACTTCGATGTAAGTCCAAATAACGCAAGTCAAACATATCCTCTACCTCTCTGTCTGTCTCTTTGCTCCCATGTTTCTTTTTGCTGTGGAATTATTGATATCACGTACTGTATTTTTGATGCTGGACACTGAAGCTGTTATGCTATAGCGTGCTGTCTGCACGGAGACAGCTGCAGGGACAGAACCTTTAAGTAACTTGGAATTTCCCCAGTTTTGTGTACTGTAGTTGTTCACCGGTCACCTGTTGATCGAGTGTGAGTTAGAATGAACCTGAGCACAAGATCTGTTAGCTGCCTGTGAGGATTTCTTCGTTCTTTTGTTTTTAATAAGCTGTGCTGCGTATTAGCTTTAATAACTATGGCTGGATGGGGCCCCTGGGGCAAAAGTGAGCTGTCTGGCCCCCATTAGCCCCCATTCCTCTGGCTGTCTGTTCAGTGTGTACGGACACTACCTGGCCCTATATATTTGCTGTGTGGACATTTGATTAGATACATTAATGTAGGGGTATGCAACATATGAGCACAAAACTGAAATAATTAATAAATATAAATATGTGCATTGTTTCTTTTTGATGTGACAATACATCTGCTGTCTAAATGCCATCCTAACTGACTAATTGGATCTTAAATTAAATGTTATATGGTTTGTTATATTACGCCACAATGGAACGATGCTACAAATCAGATACTGTTGTCTTTGTTGGTTAAACGACACATTGCCATACTTTACCTCTGAGTTCTTACACCTTATTTCTTTAGATGACCTGTCTGCCTTGGCTTTTGAACCACTCCACTGCTAAAAGGGATGTTTAGTTTCAGGCCCCTCTAACAGAACAGCTGGCCCTAGTTTTGTCCCTGTGGTTTAATTGCATCAGAGTCCACACTGAATGAGTGATTCTCAACTCACCTCATCCTGCATTTAGTTACATCCTCTAGAAACAGAAATAATGCTTCCTGCATCAGGTCACTTTATATACAGTCCTTGTTTTATCCTTAATATGCTGGGAGGATGTGGTCTTCTTCAAATTCATACAGATGTGGGTATCATTTCTGCATGTTATGACGAATCAGAATCAGAATCAGAATCAGATTTATTGCCAAGTAGGTTTTCACATACAAGGAATTTGCTTGTATGTTTGCAGGATGTGCAAAATATTTGCTGAGGATGTGCAAAAGTTCACAGAATGCAGTGTTCCTCGGGGGGGGGGTTGTTAGGGTATTAGTGTCCGAGTCACAGGGGGGTCCCGGGCCGTGTTGATGAGGCCAGCTGCAGACGGGAAGAAACTGTTCTTGTGGCGTGAGGTTTTGGTCCTGATGGACCGCAGCCTCCTGCCGGATGGGAG
>LKNJ01006081.1:0-19769 GCA_002120245.1 Maccullochella peelii | reverse complement strand
CCTCTGTGAACTCATCCAGACTGTTGGAGACAGTCCTGAAAACATCCCAGTCAGTGCAGTCCAAGCAGGTACGAAGATCCTCCTTAGCTCCACTGCTTTGATGTCCTCACAACAGGTTTAGAAAGCTTTAATTTCTGCCTGTATGTAGGAATCAGGTGGACCATGATGTGGTCAGAGTGACCCAGTGCAGCNTCCAACCTTAGCTGTCTGAGTTTAGCTGTGAACCAGGGTTTGTCATTGTTGTAACTCATCCTGGTGCGTGATGGTACACAGCAGTCCTCACAGAAGCTGATGTATGATGTCACAGCCTCTGTGAACTCATCCAGACTGTTGGAGACAGTCCTGAAAACATCCCAGTCAGTGCAGTCCAAGCACGCAAGAAGATCCTCCTTAGCTTCACTGGTCCACTGCTTTGATGTCCTCACAACAGGTTTAGAGATCTTTAATTTCTGCCTGTATGTAATTAGAGAAACCAGAGAACAATTGTACACTCACTTAAGAAGATTTTATAGTTGATAAAGAAATGGGGAAGATTTGTGAAATAAATGAATCTTAATTTAGTCTCATTGCATCGTAGTTAAAATGTGGTTTTGGACAAATTATGATATTTTCTGTAAAATATCCGTTGGCTATGAAATACAGAAATGTACTGTATCTCATGTAATGCTATTGAAATGATTAAATACTTACAGAGGGACCCAAATATTGTCCAGCTACAGTGCAACTACCTTATCCAATATGAGATCCTCCTGAATAATCCAAGGTCACCATATCATCACTGTGCCTCTCACACACTGCCACTTTCAGACACACACACACACACACACACACACACACACATTCATAATGAGGCTAGCAGGGTTGGAGCAGCAATGATTTGTTTCAGTGTTGATTTCTCATTATCCTCTCGGTGACTTGCTGACCTGTGTGAGTCAGAGAGACACTGTGTGTGTGCAGACATATTATATTTGTCTGGATAATATGAGTTCACATGGCTGCGAATGAGGAAATGAGTGTGTGTGTGTGTGTGTATGTGTATAGGTACATATGTGCAGGATATTAGGTTGTGACAGGTTACACTTAGCAGTGTTTTCCTTCCAGGAGTAAGAGAAACTCCAACCACTGGCTCTTACAGGTGGTGTTATTTTCCTGCAGCAGTGTGTGGCTAAATCATCATTGTGAGGTGATGCAGTGCTTTTCATCAATCTGCACTTTACCATGAAGTAATATAAAACAAAGTCTTGATGTCCACTGTGCTAGATTACACAACTGAAGCAAGTTCCAAGGGTCTAGCAAATGATTTTCACATCATATGAAAATAAATAATAGAAACCAATGACGGCCTGGGAGGTTTGAGAAACACATTTTAAGGATAAATCTGGCCATATTCTATATTTTTGTTATTGTCAACTATTGTTATGATATTTACAGCACCAGGACAGTGAATGTAAGATTGGCTCAGAATAAACTACAGTGTGTGTTCATAGCAATGAAGGAACATGTCACTCAGTGCAACAGTGTGCCTCACTGATGTGTTTTAATAGTTCTTGGAAAACAATGGAGGAATCGGGCTTTGGAGATATATATATATATATATACACTTGTTAGAAGGCTCATTTCATTTATTCAAATTCGTTATTGGTTTTGGGCTTTTCATGGGATTTGTTTACCTTGCGAGGCAGCTGGATTTGCGAGATCACAAGAACACGCGAGAATCCATCTTACAACTTTTCTGTGCATGGAAACAAAAAACAGTTTACCTAAAAAGTTAAAACAATAAGCCTAAATACCATGACCCCTGTGCACATACAGATACTATAGAAGAACGTACAGTAAGTACAGAAAAGGACCAGGGATGATGAAAAAAGTGAGTAACATATCAGCCAAATAAAACATCACATGGTGTTTGAAGTCAAGCCCAGACAGGGATCCCGTCTAACATGAAGATTTGCCATGGGGCATTAAGGCTTTTTTCTCTTTTGCCTTCATCCTAAGGTCCTCTCCGAGCCTTTGTAGTTTAGTTCAATAGCTCTTCAGACTCTAATTTCCCACCTTGACCTGGTAACCTCGTCTTTAACTGGACACATTTCCTCTCTCTCCGGTGAGATTTAAAGCCTCTGCTTCAGTAAAAGTGGCTGACCGTCAGAACGTTCCCTGAGGCAATCAGCACTCTGTTGAGAGTCATCCTCACCATTTGTGCATGTGAGTGTAACTCATTGTGTATCGATGCATGTAAATGGTTGCACGTGTATGTGTGCACGGGAGAGAGAAAGAGAGCGGTGAAGGTGATTAAAGCGACATTCTACTGGCTTTACTGTAGGTGTTGTGTCAGTCTTGACCTTCATCTGTACTTATTTTAAATACATACAATATTTCCAGAGAAAATGTCACTTTTCTGCTGGCTGTCAAGTTCAGACCCTGCAGGCATGCATCTGATATGTGTAACCAAAAAACAACAACAACCAAAATGAGAGCCAAAAATATGACACCAATATTATGTCATGTGTTGTTTTTCATAGGAACGTTTTAAGGAGGAAAGACTAAATAAAAGAAATGGAAGGACAGAATCCAAATTCTTCTCAGTTAATCAATACCTCCAACATTTTATCTCCAAGCTCTTTGTTTTGTAGTGCCAACATTTAGCTTTTAACTAATGAATGTTTGATTTCTTTGAGATTGTTTTTCCCTATAAAATACCTTTCTAATTGCATTATCGAAGGTTTGCCGTTAGGTAACCACTCTCATATTTCAAAAAAACTGTACACACAATACTCCCTTCCATAGCTGATGAGCTTAAAGCAGATGTGGTAGGCTACTCGGACATTACAAAACACTTTGCCTTTGCACCTTGACATTCAGCTTCTATTTTGTTGCTCAGTGTGCAGGGCATAAAAACACTTAATGTGTGTTCAAGGTTAGCAAAGGGCCAACATGTTAAATTTCAGAGTGAAATATTACCTTTTTAAGGTTGACATTTTTAACCTGATATTTAAAGTGAATTGTCATTTCCACTCCATTATTAAGTGTGGCATTCAGCCTTCTCATTAGCCCTTTCTCTGTCGGAGAATTTACCAGGTGTTTACCAGAAACATTGGTCAGTAGACATTCATAAAATACAGTTAATTGCTTTAATACAAAAGCAATTCGTTGGTTAAGTTAGTGATAAAGCATGAGATGTCCTGATACAGGAAAATAATAGATAAGGGAGAGGTTTATCTGTGTGTTGTGTAATTTCATTTGACTGAAACACAAGTGTAGATGTTTTTTCATACTCTGTCATTTCCTGAAAATGGAATTTCTTGTACACACGGTTTCTGTAATATGCAAATCTGTGTCAGAAAATAAGAAAAGCCTCTAAAGGCCTCGTATAGGAGCTTATACTGTCAAAACTCATTTGTCCTGAAAAAGAGATACAGTAACACACTGCAAATGTGCACAGATAACATACACATACACAAACACGGATAGACACAATAACACTTGCAGACACATCCGCCACCACCCTCTGTGCTGATGAATATGACATTTCAATTTACCTTTTTTGGTCCCTTTATGCATACTGATTAACTCCCTTTTTGTAGAATAAAGATGCAAAAGGGTTGAAAAGGAGACAGAAGAAATGGAGGTGGAGAGAGGAAATAACTCATCCTGCTGACAAAGAAACAAAAATGGTGCGAGTGAAAAGAGGAGGCGGCACCTTTCTGCCAAATGACAGCTAACAAAAAAAAAAAATGATCGCTGTACTCGTATGACGAAACTGATGGTAAGCCCAAGAAAATTCTCAAAACAAATGGATTTGCTTAGGAAACAAATGAGATTATCCCACCCAACTGGTACATTTTTTCATTAGTTTCAAACTGAATAATATTTTACACCTCAGCTCTTGATTAATGGCACGTGGATGACTATTTTCCAGCATGTCTGTGCAGCTATAAATATAGAGATTGTGGAAAGTGTTTGACTGAGTGTGAAAATTGAAAGTATCATGAAGTTAGTGTAGTGTTGCAGCAGACGAGGTCTGTGAAGTGTGATGACATGAACGACTGTATATTCTTTAAGCGTACTATTTCTGTCAGCCATCTTCCCTCACTTTGAATGAATATACTTTCTACCCTTCTTTTCTTTCCCTCACTTCACTTCAGTCTTCTTGCATTCCCTCTTTCAGAGTTTAGGACCACCATTGGCAGGTTTATGACTTTTGAGGCGGTTGCCATGGAAATGGAGTGTGTTCCCAGATTTTGTTGACATGATGGTTTAATGTATGACCTCTGTCAGCGTCCTGCTGAAAATTACTCTGTGTAATGACACTCAAGTTTCTCCCAGTCAAACATCTGATGGAACTCAGTTTAATAAAAACAACAACAACCAGCCTAGTATTATCTTGTCCCTTAGAGTTTTATCCTTGAGTGTCAGGACAATCACACAAACACTGGTCCTCCATTATGTCTCTCTAACGGGCAATGTTCAGGCCTCCTGCTGGTTGGGTCAGTCAGCAGCGACTCTTACATGCTGGGCTGCTGACCTCTGATATTAGAGGACTGTTTGTGTGAGAGTGTGTCAGCTCTAACAAAGTGATGTCTTCTCTCTGTTTTGGTATTCCATCCACAATAAGCTCGTGTTTTCCTCACCAGAAGACTGAGGTTTTAGGTAAGTCTCCAGCTTTTGGAAAACAATTATGTAAGCCTGTTGTCACTGAGCTGCATTTTGTTGATCATAAAATACTGACATGACCAATAGTCGAGTTGGAGATGAACCTCGCCTGGAAAGTGCACGAGATCAGGCGGCGGCAGCAGGGGGCGGTGACAAAAAGCAGCAGTCAGTCAGACAGTTTCCAGCAGCCGATCTCTTTGATCGGGCATGACATCAGAGCAAGTCGGGATCAAGGGATTTACTACTATGACAAGTCAAAATGTCTGCTGTGAAAAAGGCCTATTGTGCTTCGATCGGTCTGGCTCATCTCGAATGAACCAAATGTCTCAGCACAGTAGTGCAGACTTTATGGGCTGAGACCAAATTTCCATTTTTTGCTTGCGCAGCTGTCTGTAGCCACATTTGGAGGTGGTTTGAAATGCGATTCCAATCAGATTTCTACAGATGCGTCTCAGTCTGGACACTCTGGCGGCTCAAAAAGGTGTCTTTTGCATCACTCGCGACGCGACACTCAACAACAACGTCAGTCTGTCTTTAAAGATCTGATTTGAGAAACAAGTCTGAACAAAGCCTTAGAGAGGACGTCTGTCATGTGACAGCGAACAGTGGACTTTCTGTGTCGTTCTGTACAGTCCAATTGTCGACCATCTTCTCTGTAATGTGCATGAACCTTTATTTGATCATTACACAGAACATTTCACATTTTCATCTTATTTAAATAAGCACAAGATAAAAAGTAACTTAATAGATCCTAATTGTATTTCTGTTGTTTAACTGACCTATATCTTGATAGGTGGTCATAAAAAAGGGTACCTGTGTCATTATGTACCAGAGGACAGTAGACTAATGTCATTCTGTACAGTAAAAGTGTGGATGTATTTTTTTCTTTTATATGCATCAACAAAGAAATTGCAATCCTCATATGAGTACATTGTGGATACTAATACATTTTAAAACTGATTGAAATCCTGTCTGATGCCATATGTGTTTTGAGTGATTCATTTAAATGAAACCCTTTTATTTATAACTTTATTATGACTGTTTTTCATTCTGAAGTTGCGCCTTCATATATTTTTATAAAAAGATGATCATGAAAATCATGTTTAAGGAGACTGGTTCCTTCAGTATATAGCCTGTTAAATAGCCCCCCTATAGTTTGAAAGCCTAATTGGGGCTGCAAGCCATTCACACTATGGAGGAGTGTGAAAAAAAATGTTAGTGTGCTCCAGCCTGCAGAGGTAGTGCTGAGTAAAGTCATCAGTGTCTTAGACAGGATTTTAGCATGACCAACAGGGGACCTCCAAAATGTCCCCTGCGTGCGGTCCACTGTTGGTTAGGTATGCAAGTGGACACGCGCACACACACTGGCAACAGTGTGTCAGCTGGTTAGTTAGTCAGTCACTGACCTACATTAATATGTCATGAGCTGGACTTTTATTGTGTGTGTGTGATTGTGCATGCAGATGTGTGTGCGTGTGTGTCAGCCCCCACACTGACAAGTCTGTTGGTGTGAAAAGAAAACAGCTGGTCTATCAACACCATATTATGGCGTGTGTGTTCAGTGATTGAATGTCTTGTCTAATTTAGTGTGGTTGATAAAGTGGATCATTGCTGAACTGCGACACACATGCACACACACGTGCGCGCTCACAGACATACACACTTCTGCACGCACACATACTTTTAATGGCAGAACCTATTGAAAACCATTCACTGCCTAAAATCTAAAACTGTCAATCATAATTGACCATAGGTGTCTTTTCCACCATTTGCTAACTGGATGAACGGTTTCATTTGTGTTTCTAGCCTTGGCACATTAACTGTAGGTTAATTTGTACATTGCACACATCTGTCTGCTTCCCTATGTATGTGTTCTGTCAGGAGTGTGGGTGTCAGCAGTGTCTGGGGCTCCTACTAAATGTTTGTGGTGGTGCCAGCAGCTGTTGATGTATCCAGCGGTGTACTGGAGGTTACAGGTTTCCATATGGATCTTTCAAGCCCTTATGTCTAGATTTTTTATGATTGTATATTTAAACTTTTTCCAATGCCAAATTTGACAACCCTGGTGAGAATTGGTGCAGTCAGTGTGTTGCTTTCACAAAGTATTACTGCATATATTGAGACATACTGTGCACTTAAAGGGAAACTCCGTTATTTTTAAACTTGGGCCCTGTTTTTACAAATTTTGGGGTCTAAATGACAAAAGTTTCTGAATTGGTCCAGTAGATTGCCTCTGCTGGCATCTGTGAACAGGCGGCAATGGCTGCAACGTAATCCTTGCGTGCAATTGCGGCTGTGAAAAGTACGTCCACTAAAAGTGCTTGTTTTTGCTGCTGACAGGCTCAGACTGTTATTAACTACTGTTTAACCAGAAACAAAAAGTCTCATTCTGAAATCTCATGAGAGGTTGAGTTGTTGCAGGAAGATGACGTTGGAAACGTTAGTCTAAGTTGGAGAGAAGAGTTTCTGTAAAACTTGGGCCCAGGTTACTTTATTTTACTTACTTTTATATTACTTCTCTAAAAAAAAGTCCATGCTTCAGTTACCAATGAAGCAAAAAGTTGTAAGTTTTGCTGTGGCTGTTTGAAAGAGAGCAGGCTTCCGCAAAACTTTCCACAACAAATCTACATTCTTCGCATATATATATATATATAAACCCTAGGACATAGGAGCTGCTAGCCAGCCGTCACAACAGCACAATCATAAATTTCCCTTGTTTCTACATGAATAGACTGAAAGTAAATGCAACTGAAAGTAATGCAGTCGCTTGTTGTTTAGGGGCTCCCAGAGTTCTGTTTTTAAAAGTAAACTTAAAAAGGGTAAACTCTGCATTGTAGCTACTTGGGCTAACGTTAGCTTCACAGCTCTGATTCCTGGAGGTCCAGATTCAAAGCTTTTAAGGTAATAACCTTGAAACGATGAGATGAAGTGTTTAAAAAGTTTAACTAGCAGGTTTCTTACAACTGTGTGTGTATAACCAGCTGTCTGTCAGCACTCGACAATTACCAAGCTAGCAGCTAGCTACCTGCAGTGAGGCACAAAAACAACCAGCCCACTCCTTTTATTCAGATATGAATATTAAACAGTGACACTTTTTCTTTAACAAACCATGTTTAGCTATTTGGAAATAAAACAATCAAGAGTTTTCATTTTGTTCTTGCCAACTCTCAGAATTAATATTAATGAACTATATCTGAGAACATAGTTAAAATTAAAATAGCAGCTCTTGTTTAAAAATTGCACTCTTTCAAATCATAATTTCAATATTTAAACAATCATTGAGCTCTACAGTATACTTAATAGTAAGCTCTCTTGTTGTATGTTCAGGTATCTGTGGAATGAGTTTGTGTGCATTTGAGAATTGAAACAGTCATTGACGCATTGGTGTATCTGTCAGCTGAGATGTTTCAGAATTTGCCAAGCAACACTAATAAAACGTGTAAAAGGCTGATGTGTCCAGGAGCCAGCTGTGTCTCCATCTGGTTATGAAGAATAATAAAATCCCATCATGACAAGTGTGTTTGCCAGCAGTTAACCAAAGCTTTGGAGGGTTGGAAGAGAACTCTGGCTGGTGGATAAAATCGCACAGAAACCAAAATCACATCCAGCATAAAGTTCAAGACAATATGATATAGTAAAGATACAACAACTGAGATGGATATAGTAGGTACGGTCTCGCTTTCTTTCTCACTTACACCAATGCCATTCAAGAAGACACACAGGCACACACATACACAGCACAGACTTTGTCCACATGACCTTTTTAAAGTTTACAGTTTTCTAAAATGCAGCACAATTACTGCCCTCTCACTCTTCAGCCGTTTTCCCCACAAATTCACACGGTTGTATATGTGACAATGTGCGAGGGTGTGTGTGTGTGCTGTGACCTTTCTGTCTCAACCTGGCTCAGAGTTTAAATGGAACCTGGGTGTTTTCAGAGCTGTCTAGCTGCAAGCCTGGCTCACAGAATCACACGATATTTTGCTGTTTGACTTTGCTTTACTGTTAAAGGTTAACTGTTAATCAGGGTGTCGTTTTGGCCGCCGGACAAAGGCACGCATCCTGTACTAACAATGCTCTTCCCTCCCCTCCTTCTGTCTCTTCGGTCCTTCCAGTTGCTTTCCTGTGAACACTGACCAAGAAAACAAATTTAGAGAATATAGAGTATACAAGGCCTGCCTCAAAAATTATGCATTTTTCCTACACAGAAAAATGGTCAGTGAATCATTGTTGCATTGTGTTAGTTGTGTAGTTGTCACAAACTGGCTCAGGGAATGTGACAAGGAGGGAGTCCACACAAGAGTCATACTTAAAAATTAATCCTAATGCCTACTATGAAATCCTAGTGTTCTCTGAACATTTGAGATTCTAAGATTCCCTTGCCTTATGGTTTTTATGGTAACCGGACCTACAGTATGGTTTTTAGGCATGCAGAAAGGATAGCAATGATGGCTGGTCAGTTCCCCTGTTGGATTGTCAATGCAACAGAATGAAATATCTTGACTAACAACTGCATTTAACAAAAAAATCTTAGCCCAGGGTCCACTTAGTAGAATTCCTGGGGCTTTAAACCCATCTCACCGCCTTCATCAGCAGATGCAGTCTCTTCCAAAGGGGAATTATTTCAGCCAATCACACAAGCGTAGATTTGAGGGTATGATTTAACGTGATTGCATAGTGTTACATCTGCACAATCTGCAATTATGAACATGAGGATGGATATCAAAGAGCTGTCCGGAGGCCAACCTCGACAAGGCGTCTGTAGTACAACGCATAATGGTACATATACTTTGATAATACATACAGCTAAATGTATCTCAGTAGCTTCAGTTTTACATTATCCACCGCCAGTCTCAGGACTTTGATCTGTATATAGTCCACTTGGAATGTTAACATAATTTTTCATTTAAACAGACAAAGTTGGTCCAAGACCCATATAGATTTGCCACTTACCATAGTTCTGATTTTGGTCTTGGCTGACTGTGATTCTGCTGTGAAAGGAGTTTTTGTTGCAGCCAATCATGAAAATCATGATATTCTACAAATTTTCCTTCTTCCTAGATGTTTATTTTCAACTACAGGAGCTTAGACTTCTCTCTTTCATTAACTGCTTTAACTGAACACCAAAGTGATTTCGGTGCCATGCCATTGTTCAGACGGCCAATTATTCTGAAACCCCAATAGTCTGAAAAATGTCCCATTGGACCCAAAGCCCATTTCTCTGACTGCCCTTTATCCCGAAAACAAACAGCCATTGCCCCAAAAGCGCATAGCTCAGAAAGTACTCACTCTCCCTGCAGTTGTTAGTTCAGTGGCTGCCAGCCCTGTCCATGGTGCTGGATCAGCGTGATAGGCTGTCTTTCTGGCCTTACACCAAACGACATATCAAGGGATTTTACTGTTGGAATAAAATCATGAGAGTTTTACCTCAGTTGGTGCGTGCCCCCGTCACCCGAGACCCAGACATTTTAGACTATTTAGGTTTCAGAATAATGGGCTGTCAGAACAATGGGCAGTCTCCGTGATTTCTGGCAAAAATGTTTGTGATTTGCTGTTTTTCAACTCAGCACCTGCCCCTTTTTGAATTTTAAATTTTATTTTGGATGGATGTGCATGCTTGCTTCTATTGGTATGACTTCTTGGAAATCTCTATCATCTCACATGTTTCTAAATCTGCATCATTCATCTTGCATTCCTTCAACTGCAATGGCAGCTAGCTTTTATATGAACCCACCGCTTGTGGGTTGTTATATGAACAATTGACTGTACATCCTCACACTGGACTTAGCTGTACCAAGTTGTAAGTTTGTATGGTACAAAACACAAATATTCATTCCAAGGATGAATGTTGCTCCTTCTAGGGTAGGGCTGATGCTCAACTTTTGAACATCCAGCCGGCAGCTGGTGCAATGGTCCCAAGCTTCATTCCTTTTTTCTAATTTAAACAGACCACTCTTTTTCTACAATGCTTCCTCAGGTGTCACTGATGCTCTAGCTGACTCAGTGCCTTACAAACCATTCTTATTAGATAGATAGTATAATGATACACGTTGTCAGTAAAATGGAGTACGAGTTGCATGCCACACTGACTGCTCCTACTTTTAAAATAGCTTTCTGCAAAGGCCCCTCTGGCATTGCCAGTGTTTTGGCTGACTCAGTGTCTGATAACCACAGACAAGAAATAGACACAAAAATGATTAAGTCAAAGTCAAATAATAACACCAGAAATACATCATAACAAACTATTACTTTAAAAGTAACAGGGGCTAATGAAAGTTTCCCCTGGCATCCCCTGCTGTTTTAGCTGACTCAGTGTCTGTGCATCACATAATAAAGTGAAAAGTAATACAAACTGTGCACTAAATGGACCTCTCTGTTCCAAAGTGCTTTCTGAAAACACCCCCCCTGGGGTGGCTAATGCTCTGGCTGACTCAGTGTCTTGACAACAAGTAAAACAACAGCTTTTAAAACGGACTAAACCCTGAAAATATTTAATTCAGAATTTGTAGATATCTTTTTTTTTTTGTATCATTCTTTGGTCCAAAGGCAAATTATAACACCTGTTGTGAGCCAGAGTTTAGAGGGAGAGAGTTTTAAACATAATTTTGTATCATGGGCTGCAACGCTATTGATTTAAAAGTATAGTTTCCTCCATTTCCCCTGTGTTTGGTCTAAACAGGGTTATTCTATTCTTTATTTGCATCCCCATTAGCTGCCGCTAAGGGTTGCATTGTTTAAGGTCAAAGTTAAATATATCCCAATGCAAGAGCCACTTATATCAGCAGATTTGTTCTTATGTGACATGTACAAGTAATTTAAGAGAACTTGTGGCACCAATTTTCTCATTTTGATTGTTTCTGTTAGGTACGAATGAAATTCATGAATGGTCCAACCCTGTTGTATGAGGGAGCAACGCTGGTTTGACTTAAGAATTATACTGGCTTAAATTGAATGAATATGAAGTTTAAATATGTTACAGAAATCAACTAAAATGGAAATAACTAAAATAAACTTAATGCACATAAATATTCTGTTAACCATATCATCATCATCATCATCATCACGGCTTGCCAATTAGTTGTGGGGTTTAACAATGTTTTTTTAATCGCTGTATTGGTTTATCTTAGCATGGCAACTTATACTTTTGAAAATGACCTCATTCTGACAGCTGCCTTTGGGTCTATGCAGGTCACCATTTTGTTTTTTTTAACTTCATGTTAAGTCATTCCATCTTTATTAATGTCACAATACAGCACTGCTCTGATGACACGCCTTTGGCAGCTGTATTAACCTTTAAATTTGTTTGGGTCCCCCTAATGCCACTACTGACACTGCTGAAGCTGTATTGTTTTCACTGATGTCCAACAGCAGGGCTTAAACAACATTTTTGTTCTCTAAAAATAATAAATAAAAATAATATTTGTCAGTTAGCCCATTTTACGCCTTTTCAGTAAGCATGCATTTCATCATGGGGGTCAGAGGTCAATGACAAGCTAGCTTTGTAGTGGAAGTATCCTTGCTCAAAGTTTTATTTTGACTTGGTGAGCTTTGAGCCTCCTTTTCAACCCATCAAGGTTATACACACCAGCTACCACTTAAAAGTCAAGAGAGTGGCGCTTTTCAAAAAACTGACCCTAATCCCACGTTAGTCTGTGCAAACACCCAGTAATTCGCCCAAGAAGATCACTGCTATCATCAACTCATCCTCACTCGACTGAACCATTTCCTGTCTGTCACTCTGCGTGTGCCAACTCAAACAAATCTCCTTCTCTCCTCTTAGTTTTTCTTTAGCTAGCACTTCATCATTCACCTTTGAGCTTCTTGCACTTCAGATGATCTAGTAATTGAAGCATGAACTACAGTGTAGCTTCCTATAAAATTAAATGTGAACAAATTAATAAAGTGTTGGATCTTAACTGAGAAACATTCTTTAAACAACAGATTTTATTATGTATTATCTGCATGTCTCTACATGGAAGGGCCAGAGCCTCTGTTTGAAGTAGTGTTAATATCTCCTGATGGCATGTCAATCAAATGACCACAAAGACGCTCAAAATGACCACAAAGAGAAGCAAAACAACTACAAAATAACTTCAAAAAGACCAAGACACAAAACACTAAAAATAGACGCAAAACGACCACAAGTAGACTCTAACGTCAGCAAAGAGAAGCCGAACAACTACAAAATGACCACAAAGTGGCCGTAAAGAAACAGCAAAACAACTGCAAAAAGACACAAAACGACAACAAAAAGACACTATCACCACAAATAGAGACAAAATAATCGGACATACCCTTTGCACTCTTTCAGTCTGGGTGGCTTGCTTCTATGTTAGAGGGGTTAGGGGCCTTTTATGTCTGTGCCCATAGGCACGTTGTCTCATAATCCGTCCATGTGTCTACGTGTGTGCGTTTTGAAAGAGAGGTGTGTGTGTGTGTGTGTGTCTTTTTTTACAACTGCCTGGCGCGCACACACATTCACACAGACATCTTATATAACAGCTCACCACTTTCTGTTACAGCCCCCATTTAGAAATGAAACTATTGTGAATGTCAGCCTCACAAACTTGAACACACCCCACTGTGTCAACAAGTAAACACTTTGTCAAAACCACTTAACTCCACAGGAGCCTGCCTGAATCAGTGCCGCTCACTGAGCCAACATGTGTATGATGTTAAATATGGCGTGTACGGGATCACCCATCGTGTCAGTGATTGATTTTTAGCTGCATGACATATTGCACTTAAGTAAATCAGTGTGTCGTCACTCAATATTACGCACACAAAGACACAGAAACACAAAGCTGGAAATGCCACTCTCTCTCCTTAATGACTTCCATCCTCTCTCTCTCTGTCTGTCTCTCTCTCTGTCTCTCTCTCTCTGTCTCGCTCTCGCTCTCTCTGACATTAATATCATGTCCTTATTAATGTCATATAGTATATAATTCTATTCCCCAGCACTTAGTAACCTTTAGCATGCATCCATTTTCTAAACCGCTCCGTCTGTTCAGGGTCCCTGCAAGTAACCTTTACCATTTCATGTAAACTTTTCCTAGAAAACAGGCAGAACAATGGTAATTTTCTTCCAGTAATTTGCTAAATGACAACGATTATTCTGGATGCTAATTCTAATTATGAAAAATGGGGGCAAAATAACAAGTTTACTTTTAGCATTTTTTTTTGTACACACGATAAATTGAGTTTCAGAGACCTCATGTGCTCTCGCAGAGCTTACGTTTCAGCCATTTTTCTAAATGGGAAATGCATTAGTGTTGCAGTAATATTCTGTGGGAGTGTAGATACTTTCTAATAATAATCTGTCTATTCTAAAAGGTCAAATGTCCTAATATTATGTTTCACTATGATGTACTGTAGCACTCAAGTATTTTATGCTTAGTATGTGATTATGATGACTATATTAATGACTCATGGATATTTTAGGAGGTGCTGAACCTGCCTTGTGCATTGGATTCATCTTTATTTCAGAATATGAGGAAAACTGTATGTTATTCCCTTTCTCACTCCATCTGTATGTATTCATCATGATTGGTTGTTCTTAGACTTATTATTTATGTATAGACTTTGGTCTCCCACTCCAATACATGAGTAGTGTGTGTGTGTGTGTGTGTGTGTGTGTGTGTGTGTGTGTGTGTGCGTTTGAACCATAAATTTGGTTATCTCACCACCCAGAGTCGCCTCATTACCAAGGCAACAGGCCACCAGGAGCTCAATCTTGGTTTTTTTCCAATCAAAATCAATAGTCCTGACTCTGGACACACACGCGCACAAACAAAGCCACCACACAACTGCAGATTTCTGCAGGCAATAAAACCACTTTGATTTTGTATTACTCTGATTCCAATTATGGCAAAACTGAAAAGAGCACAACACTGTTCTGACAAGTGGAATTAAATTAACATAACGAACACCAAAAGACTGAAATTTCCCTGGGATATAAATGCAGGGTGGGCATGAATTGTCACCTCAGCTGCAAACTGTCAACTTTTATGATCCTCATGTTGTCACAGTCTCCCTGTCCCTCCTCTCCAGCCACATTTATGTTTTCCCAGTGCTATCACTAGTCCACCAGATGCTCTGGGACTTTCCCTCCTTTCCCCATCACCTGACTGCCCTGCCCACCTCCTCACCTGCATCTCATTCCCTCATCATCCTCCCTTCATATACCAGTCCACTTTCTTTGTTCAGTTGTTGGTTCATCCTGACTTCCTTGTGTCTTCGTTGCCATGAGTTTTGTTGCTGTTGTGCATTTTGTATCTTCCCTTGAGCTTCTGTCACCTGGACCTGCCAGTTACCTGTTGCCTGTCTACCTGCATACCTGTACCTGCATGTAAGCTAGCAGAGTACAAATAAATCACTGACCTGCACCAGTCTGCCTGTTTGTCTGCATTTGGGTCCTTTCTTTGCTGCCTGCCTTCTCACTGTGACACATGTTGTAGACTAGTGAAAGTCATGCAAATCGGCTCACTGCCTTACTATTAGCTCTACATGGACTCCTGTTATACTGCACAAATGGTAATTAAAGTTAACTTACACAATGTAAACATCCTGACATGTTAGATATGAGCAGCGTGAATTTCAAGGTCAGGAAAATGCCAAACTGTCAGAGCGCATCCAAGAAAATAGGGCCCTTAGTCTTGTCCTCTTCTAGTTCCCTGCCTGTGTTTCTATCACTCTGCTATTCATGCTTTACATTTTCATAATGTGTTTATTCCAGTCTAGTTTATGTTACCTCCTTACACTATTCCAGAAGCTTTATTTAAACATAAAAACCACACAGGGACAGAAGGAGTGTCTTCTCAGTATCTCAATCTGTTCTTAATAATGTGCAAATTCTCATTTCTACACATAGAATCAGATTAATTACTTCTTGTGCATGAGAATGTACATCTACTGATGAAGTTAATGCATTGCACTTTAACCTATGTATTCATAGGGAGTTCACTGTTCACACAGTTACTCATGTTTATACATGGAAGAGCTTTGCTCAAGGGCACTTCGGCGGTGGTAATGAAGGAGGGGTATCTACTGCGGCAACAAACAATTAGGATAGTTTGTAATATCTAATATTTTCTATTCCAATGTTTTGTGTTTCATTGTATGTTGCTTCTTTCCTTATCCCCCCCCTCTCTTTCTCTCTCTAATCCTGATATCCGTAGAGAATGGATGGGTAATTATAACTGAGGAAGGAATCAGTCTTGCATTCTTATGGCCAATACATTCTGTGCAGTGTGTGTGGTCCAGGAGGAAATGGCGGATCAGAAAGCTATCAGTGCTCTGAGACGAGGGACATAATGACACAAACCTCTCACTGTCGCTCGCTCTCTCATATGATGTCTTTCTCTGGATTTAAAGTGACCCTCACCACACACACTTGTACACACAGAGAGGGAGAGAGAGAGAGTTAGCAGGACACTTGTAACAACTAGTACTAGTCGTTTGCCAGCATGTCCGGAAAGGTGCGTATATTTTGCATGTGCAGACACACCAGGGAACTTGTATCAGGAATGTGAAGTGCAGCCCACACACAGTGTTTGAATTTGCACCTATCATGTCTTTTATAAAGTATATTACAGGTTTCTGTTATGTAAAGTAATTGCAAGTGTAGCAGTGTATGAGGTATTACGCCTTATCACGTACCCCCTTTCATTCTTATTAGTCCTAGTAGAGTCTATGTATTTTCGATTAAATCCAAATTTAATTTAGTTTTTCCTTGGGTCGTAATGCATGCAAGCAGCATAGACATTAACAATAACATGTATCAGGACAGAATCAGTGGGTTCCATAGCTCCAACTCCTGGGTGGAAGCTACTTAAGGGCATGTTGTGTCACACTAGCAGGATCTTGTAGGTAAGATGTGTGATTCACTGATCTAAGTGTTGGGAGGATGCACTGAGGCAATGCGTATAGGAAATCAAACCTGTTCAAAAGGGACATGGTTGGACGTGGTTGGAAATGGAAAATTCAATATTTAAGGACATAGTTTCCAGTTCAATCAACCGGTCTGAATTATTCGGATATATGCACCCTAAATTGCATATATGCTATGTGTACAGAAATAAACCTAGCAATGTTTCCTCTATAAATCAATCACACTGTTGAGTTTGAATTTTTATCTCAGGCAGATTACACCATGCTACAAGCTTTTGCTACACTAATCCGAATTGTTTCCTTGCCTGACCTTGATGTTGTAGGGGAATCACGTTATCGTTATATTATCAAATTCAGGGCACCACCTTCAATCGAAGGAAAATAAAATATAATTAAATTGATCAATCTTATTACCTGAGGGTGAAATCGCAATACATTGATCCTTGATCTTTACTTTGAATAAACATCCACAGACAAAACTTGGTGATAGATATGAACATTTATTTATAGCTAAATGTTTATTAACATGTCAATAGTGTGAATATACGAGACATTATGTAATGATATGATGTGAAATAAAATCAAATAAAGTAAAAGAAAAGGTTGTTTGGATAGCAATTTCAAGAATGAATTATCTTTGGCGATAGTAATGGGAACATGTGACTTAGGTAAAGAACGAATGAACGCTAGGTTATTAATTTCTTTCTCTAAGACCTACATTAACATTCTGAGCCCTATCCGACATCAACTCTTGTCACAGCAGCAGATTGAGTTTTGCCTACTTTTGTAGATCGATTTCGATGAAGTCTTCTGGCAGAGGGACCCAAACTGTCGCTTTAAGGTCCGGTGTTCCGTCACGGCTTCCCAGCGAGGACTCGCCTGGCGGTTAGTTGTCTCGAGCAGCGATGTTTCTGGTGTTCTTCTGGTGTCCCCTAGCATGGGGAGACAAAAGTCTCCTTTGGCAAACGCGGCCTCGGCAAGTGTTTTGACAGACGGCAGGTGAGCGCTGCTTGAGGTGGTCTTGGTCTGTGGGCTGCAGCTAGAGTCGGATGGCGGCTCTGCTAACTCTAAATCCTTCAAAATAAACTTGTAGGTAGTTTCGGTGGCCTATTGACACTACTTCTAGAGTTATTATGAACGCTGAATTAACTGAGGTATAAAGAAGATCACAAAAACTGGGTTTGCTTAACTAAGTTAAGATATGTGCAACTTAGGCGACGGAAAGAAAGTCTGGAGATGATTAAGAAAATCCAAATCTCCGGAGAAAGTTTACTAAGAGTAAAGTGAAAAGAGAAGCGAAGTGAGGAACTGAGAAGTGAGAGCAAAAAGTGAGCAAGTGAGAACAAAGGTTCCAGACAGAGGAGCAGAGCAGATTGCTCCTTTGTTTAATTCTTGGTCTGTATGTCCTTTGCTCAGTCGATACAGGTAAAGATCCAGTCTCTGTCTCCAAAGAAGATAGTCTTTTTGATTGTCCAGTATGTTCTTGGGTTTCCTTGTTGTTTGTAATCAGAGGGATTACAACCAGGGTCTGGACCGTGCAGACTTGCAGTCAATCTTATTAGCATAACAACAATATGCCTTCAGGAGAGTCAGAAAGTCTAGTTCTCAGGTCTGTGGTGCGTCAAAATTGACACCTTTACGGCTACGAGGGCTATCTCAGTTTTAAATCCTAAGAGGCACCCAGGAAGGGGTGTTGATTCAAATCACTAAAAGGTCCTGCAGGGCTGTAAACATTCCTGCCTCCCTTTTGATCTTTTCCAACTTGCTCAGCTCTGGTACACATGCTTTACCTACTTATTTAGCAGGACAAAAGGGACGTTTTCCACTACAATGTTTTAACACATAATTAAATTTTATACGTACAGAATGTGATTCACGCCACTGTCACTCCATCTAATTTGTGCTGTGGGAGTATATTATTCACATACAATACCTTGTGTACACAACATGCAAATTATATTATATTTCCAAGAGCAAATTTCACAGATTAGCACACCTTCAATCAGAGAAGAAGGGCTCATCAGTGAAATCAGCTGCTGTGGTCTTTTGATAGACTGACGACCTGCAGAAGATTGAAGAGAAGCTGTGGATCAGCGATGTTTAACTTGCATTCCATTCATTCACTTTTGTCCAAAGTGACTGACAATAAGTGCTTTCCAATGCAAGACCATTAATAATAGAAATTTTTAAATTAATTTTATTTTACTTTTTATTTTTTGTCAGCGTTTTTATATGCTGGCACCTCCTGAGTGTCACTTCTCTTCTGCCTTCTCAGTGTTTCTTGCATGCAGACATGTGTAGATCAGTATTTACAGAACAACTACATTTCCTGAGTTCAGGTTTATAACAAAACCCTCAAGGGTAACGTTACACCTTTTGCAGCACTAAATGCTGACGCTTAATTTTCATTTTTCACGTCTCTTGATGATGAATATGGCATTTATTCAGTCCTTTTCATAGTTTTTATTCACTTTTCTTTTTTAAAGATGACTCCACATCAAAGACACATTTCTGATAAACAATAAAGATGACTTTTGATTTATGAGAGTCTCCAGGCTTGCATGTGTCTGACTGTGTGTCTGTAGAGCACGTCGTTCCTGCAAAAGTGCACCTGTGCTCAACAAACCTACTCTTGATTAGTATAGGTAAAATTAAACAGAAATAACCATAACTAATCAGGAATCAGGAGTGCTAACAGTGTAAACCATCTACATGCTGGGGTCATTTAAGAAACTTTACAGTAATGTCTATCATTGATTGGTCCTGGGGAAAAAAAGCATGAATACAATTAAATGAACTGAAATGATGAATCCGCAAAGGTGCTCCAAAGGTGCTCCAGACGAGAAGTAAAATTTGAATTTCATACTGTAGCTGTGTGGTTTAATAATCGTCAGAGTCTACGTGCCAGGTGGGCTCCTAAACTACCCTTTAGCTCCTGCTCTGCTGGAGCTAATTTATTTTCATAGGAGGAATTTCCACTAGGAGTCCCACTACTACACTATGAAAGTTATATTACAAACATTAACCAGTAATATGCATTCAATTTAAATAATAAAGTAATGATTATGTTCTTGCCTTTTTTAGAAAGTGTGATATTTCATGTACTAAAATCAGACTTGACTGCAGTGTCTACAGATCTAAAGATATACATAATGACTATAGCATGGGCTATGTTACTTGTGAGCACTAATGAAACCCTTTTATATTGCATCCTGTGTGTGTGTGTGTGT